>JASTWK010000642.1:0-100916 GCA_030770225.1 Temnothorax unifasciatus | reverse complement strand
TTTTGTCAGCATAAATTTTTCTTTTCCTTCCTTTTGACTGACAGCTCGCATACAGCACAAACAAACCAAACAAAATTAATAACTTAACACAAATGTTCCTTCATATCAACGCTTCACAATAGTCAATAAGTGTACGCGTATACATGCCGCCCTTATGCCTTCACAAAAATAAAAAGATGGCCGCCTTAGCCGCCGTCTCGCGGATCTAACGAAATACATGTATGTTCCATGTTAACAATTTATTAAAAGTTTAAATAAGTCATTATTCGACCCAACTGGTATGATAATCAGAACCGTCATAAGGAGTCCAGACAACTTTTGTTGTATAACTTATTTTTGTACCTCTCAAAATAACCAAATTAACATAAATTTTATTTATAAAAATATATAAAAATTAATCAATAAAATTACTACGGGAACTCGGTAGAGTATATCAAACAGTCCTGTGAAAACTCCCATCTCTTAGCTCTTTCCAATTTCGAGATATAATCGAAAATTACAGAAATCCATAAAACACATAATTTCAATCTCCTTAAAAACAAGTCTTTAACCACTTAATTACAACAAAGAACCCCATCTCTCTATCTCTTACCGTTCTCGAGCTATAATTATTAAAGTTCAGTGTCCGCCATTTTAAACAAACTTTTTACCATTCAACTTAGGAAGACCAATCACTTTTACATTAATTCCTTAGTCTTTTATACATTTTGGCTATAACAAAAATCATTTTGGAACAAGAATTTTGACACTTAAATATTACATTAAAATGGAATCTTTTATGTCCTCAGGTATCATTAACGTTAACCCCGATTTCCTACCTAAAAAATTAATTAAATTAATAAATGCAATGGAAAATTGAACATTCGTTTCATGAATCTGAGAGAGACGGACTTATGCCATAAGCATAAAGAAAAGATAGTTTAATACATCCTCCCTATGCAATAAGTTAGCATACGGCCTCCTATATGAAAGAAACGAGGATAGTTTAATACTCGCCTTATGTGAATTCGCTATGAGTAAGACAAGGACAGTGATGACATTCGAAATAAATTAAATAAAATAAAGGAAAGACTGAGAAACGAAAACAAAATAAATACATGTTGAGGATAATCATTAGCGTCATTTGACGGACAATATTTACCATTAATAATTCAATTTTGTAACTTATTGTTATAAACAATTATAAATAACATTATTAACAATATTAATAACTATTTTTATTTTATTCTTCAGATCATATACAACAACTTTATATAGGTCAAACCTTGTTACCCCATTAACAAAGCGGTATGAAATTTAAAGTAACACAGGGCCGTAGTAGCCAAATAAAAATAAGTCCCGTCGATGCAGCAACTCACTGCCCCACAAAAAAGAAATGTTTGCGGATCTGGAGACCCGACCTATATAGCATTGGTAGCATTGGTCAAGCGTAGTCGAAACTCAACTAACATCTATTTATCCAATTGTTTATTTACAAAATATTTATAACAACAAACTAAAGTGTTATAAAACAAATTATTTATTGCAGAATCAAAACCGCGTATTAAGAGGAACCTAATAAACTAATATGCGAATCAAAAAACTCTCAGATTGTTTAATAAATAATTTGCCATTGACAAAAATAAAAATATAAACAATATAATTTTCTTATGCTATATTATAGTTTAGTGAAAGCCCAGCAAGATCCTTCCTATACACCACTATCAGATTCTAAACCGTTTCTGAGATATGAGACATAATAAAATTTTGTTATATGAATAAATTAATTTCATTAGTTCATCATACTAAAAACAACTCTAACCATTTCCATCTATACTTAATAACATTAATATGATATTAGATCATTGTTATCGTCTCTAAACCACATTTCCATCATAATTGTTATAAACAATTATATTGCGCATGTTCATTAAATTAACATTAGCAATAGCACTTAGAGTCACACACGAACCTGAGAAGGACAGAATTGTATTATGCGCCACGTAGGAACATGAATCCGAGCGAGATGCGAATATTGAACAACCTATAGGAGAGAGAGGAGAGAGAGACTTATGTACCGTAGTAGCCGTTAGACAAGAGAGCAATGCCTTTCGTTTACTTTATACTTTAGACATGCCAATAACCATTTTAAATGTACAATGACATTATTCTGCTTTATGTAAGGTATGTCTAAAGATAAAGGCTAATCTTCAATATTAATTTTAGTAATATTTAATATCTATTTCATATTCTTTAAATCCATAAAAACTTTTCATATATGTTTTAATGAAGGTATCGTTCTCAATCCGTCTCACCGAAGTAAAATAGAATCAGACCAAGGTCACTGAGTGACTCATAACGAGTGAAATCCAGTCATACGTAGAATTATAGCTGGCTAGCCGAGCCGTATAGGCCGAAGTAGACTCACTTCGCCTGGCAACGCCCAGCCACCGCCCTTATGACTCATCTGTAACAAAGAATGTATTACCCCCACTACTATTTCCAAAAATGTATAAAGCGTGAGCCCCGAACCATTCGATGAAGATTGGGGGCAAGCCTTAGAACACGACCACATCGTATACTTGTGCCTTTCTTCCATAAGTAACCATTTGTACTTCAAAATCAGCAATAAACCTTATATCGGAAGTTAACTAAATATCTTCATTCAAGAAAAGAGTTATTGAACATTACCTACCTAATATCCTTGCCGACTTCGAGGAGCCACGGCCTGCATCAACGGAGACAGTTAGTTATCCTGGGATTTCACTCCCTTAACCAGCAGAAGAAGAAGAACCCATCAGCGAAGGACGTTTTGGCGGATCGTCAACCACCCGCATCACCCAGGACGTCACATAGCTGAATTTTGGTGGCAGCGGTGGGATTGCCAAAGAGGTAATCCCGTGGGATAGCTGAAAGGATTGAACATCTTGGACATCCGAGAAGGATCCCTTGGGACGACACTTCAATTCTCTGGATGCTGAATGAGCCAGTAGCGGAAGAAGAAACCGATTGCTGCACTCGTTCGACCATATCCTGTCTCTACATTGAGAAGAGGATCCATTCCAGGGAGCAGTTGCGGGGATAAGGCTGTCTACACGAGCACAGGACAAGGCTTCATGGAGTCGCGCATAATTCTCGTTCTCTTTGTCATTATCACACGATACATGTAAGTGCGATCTTATTAATCTTGCGACCGACCATTTATCCTTTCTTTTACAATAATTACAATAAGTTATAATAACTATAACCAAAATGGCCATGGATATACAACAATAAGCGATATAACTAGACAAATAGACGAAATGAATATCGACGGGACCCGTAGAACTGTAAACGCGCCGTATATAAGCTTGCGGGATGCAGCCGAGACAATTCTCCCTTTTGACGGAAAGAACATGCCAGTTTTACAATTCGCAAATAGTTGCACGCATGCTAGGAATATGATCTCTCCTACCGCGGAATATGACTTGTTCAAATGATTAAAAAATAAATTAGTCGGACCTGCTTTGAGGTAGCATTAAGCGGAGAATATAATGACATAGAATCTTTATTGGGCAGTTTAAGAAACTAGGTTCGCTCCAGTCTACTCTTCGTCACAGTTGTATGGAGAACTTGCTAAAATAACTCACATCCCGATGAATCAGTAGTCGATTACGGTAGCCGAGTGTCTATGATCCCTGCAACAATTAAAATCTTGTTACCAATCCGAGAATCCGAATCAAGCGATACAATTTTTAAATTCTGCTGAAAGTAATGCTGTAAGAAATTTCCTAACTGGTTAAAAAAAACGACATTTTTACACGAATGTATCCACGCGACCCGATTACTTTAAATAACGCAATAGAAGCCGCGATAAATCTGAAACGGAGTATCAAAAACCGCGCAACGAATGAGAATAACGGAAGGACTTATGCAATCAGTTTCGATGCAATAATTGCCTCGGGTATGGGTCATTGATACTTATTCATGTAGTATTATTAATCCACTCGCGCAAATATCGCATGTACAATGGCAACCAAAAGTATGTTCGTATTGTAAAAATTCGGGACACACGCGTGTGGAATGTAGAGCTTTACAGCAGCAGCCACGAATTCTGAACCGAAATCTATTGCTAAATACTGTCAGAAACCCTTTGTTTAATAATGCTGCACGAAATATGAATTTCAACAATAATAACCGAATTAATCGTCCAAATCTAATGACACCCAGAAATGCCGGTTTGATTTGCCGTTATTGTAAAAACCCTGGCCATAGTCTCGAGCATGTCGGAAGAGGCAATACAATAATAACTTGCGGAACCAGGGACATCAATATTTTAATAGAGATAATAGATCTCCCGAAAATGTACGACGTGATCGAGCCCAAGAAAATCCGGGAAACCGCGATCGGGCTCAGCGAGCAGGCGCAGCGCTGAACGAACGCCCACGAGTGCGCCTGATCAACCCAGAGGAACCACGAGAAGAAACGCAAGTGTAAAAATCTGTACTAAAATCGGGAAACCAACCTTCTGTCGTTTGCCAAGTAAAAATCTTCTCGACGAACGTGCTAGCTTTATGATAGATACGGGATCCGATATAAATTTGATAAAGGAGAATTCGCTCCATGAGAACGTGCCCATCGACAAGAAAACGGTTTTCGAGCTTAGTGGAATAACCAAGGACGAACGCGAACGATAGGCGTAGCTAAAATACGCATTCTCGACGCTGATGCATGGTTTCATGTAGTTCCTAATAATTTTCCAATTAAGCCAGATGGAATACTAGGCACAGAATTCTTCAAAAATCGAAAAGCGACTATAGATTACCCGAGGGCTAGTCTGGTTGTGAACGGAGTACCGTATTATTTCCATAACGACGAAACCATTACTATTCCCGCTAGAAACGCGAAAACAAATATTCGTCCGTGTAGAAAATCCTGAAATAAAATACGGATATATTCCTAAATTAGATGCCGGATCGCAGGTGTACTTAGGTAACGCCGTTGTCTCGAATCGCGATGGGGTAGCACCATCTATATGTTATTAACTCATCGGACGAAGATGTAGAATTAGCGATACCGACTGTAAAAATAGATCCATTTACAGAACTCAAGAATCACGAAACAGATATAATTAACGCAGAAGAGGACTCAATAAACAATCAAAAAACGAGTTGACAGAATATTACAGTTGCTACGTCTCGATCATTTAAATGAGGAAGAAATTACTAGTGTCACTAGGCTAGTAACAAATTATGCGGAACGATTTCATTTGCCGGGAGAATCACTAGGCGCAACCAGCGTATCAAAGCACCGAATATTCACAACTGACGACAGACCAATTAACGTCAAAGCAATACCGTTATCCTCAAATACATAAAGAAGAAATACAACGACAGGTTGACGAAATGTTAGAGAAGGGTGTGATAGAGCCGTCGAGCTCGCCTTACAATTCTCCCTTTGTGGATTGTGCCTAAAAGGATGATTCTAAAGGGAATAAAAAATGGCGTCTCGTAATAGATTTCCGAGCTCTTAACGAGAAAACGACCGGTGATGCATATCCGCTACCGAACATTGTCGATATATACTCGATCAACTCGGTAGTGCGAAATATTTTTCAGTATTTGATCTAGCTTCTGGATTTCACCAGATATTAATGGACAAGACTGATAAGCATAAAACCGCGTTTTCAACACCGTACGGACATTTCGAATATAACCGTATGCCGTTTGGATTAAAGAACGCTCCTGCCGCTTTCCAACGATTAATGGATCAAGTATTAACGGGGTTGCAAGGAATCGAACTATTCGTATACCTCGACGATATTGTAATATATGCCAGATCACTTGAGGAACATGAAGTTAAATTCCAACGATTAATGAAGCGATTGGAGGAAGCGAACTTATTTTTACAACCGGATAAATGCGAATTTCTAAAAAAAGAAGTAGCTTATCTTGGACACGTAATAACCGAAAATGGTGTACGCCCGATCCCAAAAGGTAAGTGCCGTAGAGAATTTTCCAACACCAAAAACGCGAAAGAATATAAACAATTTCTTGGTCTTGCAGGATATTACCGAAGGTTCATAGAAAACTTTTCTAAAATCGCTAAGCCTCTTTCGGATTTAACAAAACAATCTGTTGCATTTGAGTGGAAACAAGAACAACAAGAAGCGTTTGATAAATTCCCACACAGCACCGAAATATTTCAGAAAGCTTTCAAAAAGCTGTCAATGAAATATGAAACCTTTCAAAAAAACATTTCAGACATGTTTCAGATATGTTTCAGAAATATAAAATGTCCGCGAGGCTGAGATTTCAGAAATGTTTCCGTAATATTTCTGAAATGCTTCAGAAATATCTCTGAAATGCTTAAGAAATACCTCTGAAATGCCTAAGAAATATCTCTGAAATGTTTCTGAAATATTTCTGAAATGCTTCAGAAATATCTTTGAAATGCTTAAGAAATACCTTTGAAATGCCTAAGAAATATCTCTGAAATGCTTCAGAAATATTTCTGAAATGCTTCAGAAATATTTTTGAAATGTTTCAGAAATATATGGGAAATATTTCAGATACTTTTTGTCATATACAGGGTGATCCGGAACAATTTCCTGTCCTTCATAAATCATATTTTTGAACACATTGTAAGACTATATTTTTCCTCTTGCAAAATGTTATCCGATTCTTAGTTGCTGAGTTATTAAGCTAATAGTTTGTCTATTACGGGCCGGGTACAGGAGGTAGACAGGAGCGGCACAATTCACCGTCAAATGTTCAACTTCTGCGTCAGCATCTGACGATTAATTGTGCCGCTCCTGCCTACCTTCTGACCGGCCCGTAATAGACAAACTATTAGCTTAATAACTCAGCAACTAAAAATCGGATAATATTTTGCAAGAAGAAAAATAGTTAACAATTTGTTCAAGAATATGGATTAATTATTAAAAACAGAAAATTGTTTCGAATCACTCTGTATATCTGTAACAAATCTGAAATAGATCCTTATTCAAAGATATATGTTATGTCTGTTACGTTTATGTGAAATATTACAGAAATATGTAGGTAAAAGTCAATAAAATATTTACAAAATACTTTTACAAAAACGAGTATATCCTTGCTGTAATTTTTATTTTAATTGTGATAGTACCTACACTGTTGCAACAGTTTGCAACTAACAGCCCATAACAGTACATAATATGTAACAATGTTATTGACATACATAATACATTTTCTTTATGTCTTGTAACACTTAACACTTTTAATATCACAAATTAATACCTTATTATAATAGAGAGATAAACTATGATTATTATATATCACATGTGTGCGTAAAAAAATATATATATATATACCTTAGAAAGATAAACGCATATCATTATACATGTGTGTAAAAAAAAAATATATATATATATGCCTTAGAAAGATAAACTTATCTTATTATATATCACATGTGTGTGTAAAAAAATATATATACAGGGTGGAAAACGAAACAAACTTGTTTTGGTATTTAACTCGAAATTAATACGAAAAACGCTAAGACACGTCAACTTTAAGGCAGACCTGTTAATTGGCTATTTTCATTCATAAACTTCGATCTCATAAGAGAATGTCTGAACGTTTTTTGAATTAATTAAGTTAAATACCAAAAAACACGCTTGTTTTGTTTTCAGTGGCATACTCTGTATATATCTTAGAAAGATAAACTTATATTATTATGTATCACATGTGTGTAAAAAAATATATATATATATACCTTAGAAAGATAAACTCATATTATTATGTATCACGTGTGTAAAAAAAAAATATATATATGTATACCTTAGAAAGATAAACGCATATTATTATATATCACATGTGTGTGTAAAAAAATATATATATACAGGGTGGGCCACCGAAAACGAAACAAACGTGTTTTGGTATTTAACTCAATTAATATGAAAAACGCTCAGACACGTCAACTTTAGTTTCAAGGCGGACATGTTAATTGGCTATTTTCATTCATAAACTTCGATCCCATAAGAGAATGTCTGAACGTTTTTTGAATTAATTAAATTAAATAAACACGCTTGTTTTGTTTTCAGTGGCCCACCCTGTATATACCTTAGAAAGATAAACTCATATTATTATATGTATCACATGTGTGTAAAAAAAAATGTATATATATATATATACTTTAGAAAGATAAACGCATATTATTATATATCACATGTGTGTGTGAAAAAATATATATATACCTTAGAAAGATAAACGCATATATATTATTACATATTATATGTAAAAAAAAAAGGAAGTGACTCTCAACTACTCTCGAGACCGCGCATTCAAGATGTTGGGTCATCTTCGTCCGTTTTCTTTTCTTTGTCTTCCATTTTCATGCTAAAAATTAGAAAAACAATTTAAAACAAACATAATCTAAAAAATTGTAGTTTATAATAATCATATAACTGACATAAACATGACTGAATATTCATATAACTTACGTTTTCCGCTTCAGTCGTAAAGTCGCACCTGCCAGCCAAGTACTAATCTGCTTTTTAATGCCTTCATCAGTAGCATTCGATGAAAATAGATGTGCAGCTTCTATAAATAATCACGCATTTTTATCAATAAAATTGAAATTTATTTTTAGAAAAAAAACCAAGTTTAAGAGATTACTTACTGAATACACAATTCTTAAGTAGAAGATGTTTAAATGGTTTTTTTTTCCTTTCTCCTTGTCCTTTATAACTATATTTGACAGCTACTTCATCCACAAAAATATCTTGCATTATATAATTTATAAATACTTCCAATTTTTTGCCACCACGTTGTAATAACGTTTGTGCCTGAAAACATTGCTTATATATGACATTGATCGCAGACGAAAAATAAAATTGCTTTTTACGAAACTTAAATTAATTACCACTTGAGGTACAGTAAACGTTTTATTCTTTAACAGTTTTTCAAATTCTTCTATAGCATTCATATCCTTTAATGGAAAATAATCATATATTAAAGATTCTTTGGTTTGTTTAATTTCTTTCGTTGAACATTTTTCATCAGTTCCTGATTTATCATTGCACTTAGTCTGGGTATTTTTCTTCTCAAATATTATCCTGTTCAATTTGCTCATCATTAATGCGTTTGATTCTAAAACAAGAAAAAAATATATTTTATTACACACGATAATTTTGTACACTAATCAACCAAATTTTAAAGAATTATATATGAAATAAGGGTAGAAAAGACTGAAGAATAAAATAAAATTAGAAACAGCCCGATATTTTAAAATTTGCGGAAGTTAGAGCTGTTACAGGCATTTCTTAAAAAATTATGAACCTTTGATCGCGTATAAAGCTTTAATCAATCAAATCTTAAAAAATTAAATGAAATAGGGGTAGAAAAGACTAAAGAATATAATAAAATTAGAAATAGACCGATATCTCAAAATTTGCGAAAGTTAGAGCAACCACAAACATTTCTACAAAAATTCTAAATTTTATTAAAAAAGAATCGCTTTACTGATCATCACCAAATTCAATCCCAACCTTCCTTACATGATACTCTATCGATTAAAAAAAAAATGCATCCCGATATTTAAAAAATTACGGAAGTTAGAGCATAAACGGACAACAAAGCGTTACAAAGATACCTAAAAAATTTTTTTTACGAAAACAAAGCTTCTTCTATGAGGAAGCAAAAATGTCAATATTTGTGGAACAGTGTATTAGAAGTACGTACTAAAATACAAGCACAGGTATTACTTGTCAGACAATTAATAGTAGTTTTTTTTATTACGGGGATGTATTATATTCTTACCGCATAAATAGTCCAGTTTCTCATCAGCAGTAAGAAACTTGTAGGCAGGAACATTTTTCGGTAAATCATTATTATTATTACCGAGAACGTCATTCATCCCTTCATCATTGGATAGAGAAGGTTCATTTTTTCCACTATTACCACTTATACCTACATTTGCGTAAACACAAGTATTTAATTATGTAAAAACATATATAGCATTATGGAAGTTTATTTTAATAATTCAATTAAAATAATGCGGTACAATGCAAAAAATATACTATTTAATCAAGAGAGAATTATTTAATCATATAAATTAAATTAGATTAAGGAAAAAAAGCACGTTAATATGTTATATATATATAACGCCTTTAAATACGAATATATATATTAACAGTGTCAGAACGTATAGAGCATACATAGAACTATATTTGATATGTATATTATATATTATATATATATATATATATATATATATATATATATATATATATATATACATACATATATATATATATATATATATATATATATATATATATAAGAAGAAGAAGAACATATATATTTAACTTCTATAGTGCAAGTTTATATATTCATATTTAAAGACAAAAATAATCCGAATGTCTAGAATTGGGTACGTGTCCAGGCATTGTTACTTTTACCTTCATAAAAATAAATACAATTGTGAAGATAACATATATAAATAAATCACTTACTAGTCTCTTCATGCTGTACGATAGATGATACAGAGGGTGCAATACTGTTGACAGAATTTGATCTGGTTAAATTGTCTTTAGTTGTTAAATCAATTTGAACGTTATTGGAGGCATTTGGTGTCTTTGGGAACTCTGTCAGAACAACTTCTTTTCGTTTTTGTTTTGATTTTGATACTTCTTCATCCGTACTCGTATTTGAGGACTCTGAGGAAAATACAATTCTCTTTCGTTTGCTCCTAGATTTTTTAAGTTTGTCTTCGTCATCCACGTCCGTAATTATTTCGGCGTCTTTTGCTTTTGCTAAAGCAGCGTCGTATGTTGCTAATAATAAATAAAAATACATTCTACTTGTAAACTTTTAACAAATAAAAGTAAAAAATGTAAAAGTAACCTAGGTTAAAAAAATTCTAAAAATATAAATATGTAAACTCGCAGAGTTGTTATAAATAAATAAAACACTTACAAATAAAACTTACAGGTCGTTGTAAATATTTGTTTGACTTTCACTACATCCCAATTTTTATCAGCATCCTTCTCCTTTAAGATAGCTTTGTTAATTTGTGCATATCTTAAGTTTCCAGGCCATTTGCAATGGCATTTATTTGGGCTCAGCCATTTTGAGGGAACCACACTAATGCCATCATCGTCTTCCAAAACCGTAAACGCATTTGATTTTCGTGTACCCATTGTTATATATTACGTGTCTACACACTATCTGCAATAAAGAAAAGTTAAGTTCATTATACCTTTTTTATAAACTTATTGTAATAACTGAACTATAAAGAAAACATATTTTATTTAAAGATATTAATTAAAATAAAATAAAGGTCAACTGGATAACAATAGTTAGAACAGAATTAAAACAGAAATCCAAATTATAGTAGCCGCAAGTACACTTGCTACATTTTTATTCCTATTCCATTTCTACTATAGCTATATATATAATCATTTATTAATATAATTATTAACATATATACGTACCTTATTAAATATTATTACTATAACGTAAAAGCCGGATTACTTTATATATAATTTTTCAATTAATTAATTGTATGCAGTATTGGGAAAATTATTGTTTTACCACCATGTCTTATTTTATAAGCTTTTCCATTAATTTCTTCGCATAACCATGATCTTATACGACTATTTGTAGTAACTAATTTAATGCCTATTATTTCGGATTTACAAGGCAGTTCATACAAACTTCCATTCACGTCTAATTGTTGTCCAATTATATACGATTCAGTTTCAGTCGTAGCAAAATTATGAACAGCGATAATCGAACCGTCTTTAAGAATCACGCAATCGTTACTCTGACTATCGCAGTTTATATACAAACTACGATTTCGTAAAACTTTATATTGAACTTGATACTCATGCTCGTTAGTAAGAGGCCCGTCTCGATGTTTTCTTGTAAACTGCATGTGATACTCATTTTTTAACACGTTAGAAGTTAAATAATTGTACTCTTCTAATCTTCTAGAAATTTGTTGAAGTGGTTTTTCTCCTTTTCTGATCAAATTTTTTAAAGAGGAAATATAACTTTCAAATGCAAATGCACTGAATGTATCTAACGAACCAAACTGCTTAACATCATCGGCTAAATGTAGCAAATTATGTACATTAAATGAAACATATTTTTTGCCGTATATTTTTTCATACGACGTGACAAAATGTTTTAAAAGTTCATTGGCATAAAGAATATAGTGAGGTGTTTGTAATACATTTGGATTTGCTAAAATAGTTATGGCAACATGAAGCGTGAGAAAGTTAAGATATACATCTTTTCTCAAGATGTTTTTCAAGATAACAGGGCCAATGTATAATAAAAACTGTCGAAGTTCCGTAGCTTTCCAATATTTTATGCAATTTAAGGATCGTGGTTTTCTTGCAAAATCTGTAGGTACGTTTTTACGAAAAGCTTCTAAATGATCAGAAATTATTTTAACTGTTCTAGAAGGCAATCTAGTTTGCAATGGTCCTGTTAACCATAACATTAACAATTTGCGCATTACACCCAAGCAGACTAAGTGCATATAGTCCAACAGAACTCTTGACACTAAGCCTAAATGAGGAATTTGTCTTAAAATGGTTTGACCTTTTTGATATCCACCTTGATAAGCAAACCTATTGAAATCAATATCATTTCTAAGAACTAATGCATCAATTTCAGCAGAGAAACAAATTGTGTCATCGATATAATCACCGTGAACTAAACATTTTGTACAACTGTCATACCCAGTATGATTTTTGACTTTCAATACATACGATTTTGCCGGTGCGTCGCAAATTATTCCATGAATTCGTACTTTATAATGTTTTTTATTATACAAAATGCCATTATTAATTAAATTTACTGCTTCATTCACGAACTGTTCAAGAAATTCATTAGAATCGTCTGGCTTTCCATCGCCATAATAAATTCCAATGACCTCTACGATTCTTAAAATTGTGTCACAACACATGATTGGCCACAAATTTTTTGTAGACGAATGACCAATCGGTGCTCCGTCAGTACATACTAATAACCGAATTTCATCTTTATCGCATCTTCCATCACATTGTTTCGTTAAAATTCGCTCAACTGCATTTCTCAATCCCAAATGACAGTACTGGCCATTCCCCATACTTGATACATTTGTACATTTTGGAGTGTTCAAAAACGTGCGTGCATCTTTCGGAAAGTCGGTACAAGTATATTTGCGTAAAATTAATTGTAAAGCAGAAAATGCATTTAAATGAATTTTAAAGGCTATAGCCCATCTCTTAAGATCCAATGTAAATTTTAAATTATTGTCGTTCTGATTATTCTGATTACAATCAAGAGATTCTTCTAGATTTTGACTTTCGTAAAGTAAATTGTTCGATTCATTACCATCGTATATTTGACTTTCGTCAAGATTGGTTGATTCCGCATGTTCAATTTCTAAATCATCAGAAAATTCACTATCGCTAAAAGAATAACTAAAATCATCTACAATATCTTTTTCGGTTAGTTGTACTTTGATGCAGCTTTCATCGAGTGCGATTGAATCGTTAGTATTAATATCGCGCGAGGTAGAAGGCAATGGAATCTGATCAAATGAACTGTCTTGTAATACGAAATTTTCAACTACTTCATCAACAGTATTAGAATGTGAATTACTACAAGACTGTAGAGAATCAGCATCACAAAGACTATTAAATTTAATTTTTTTTCTTTTATGAACTTTGTCATAAATTTCATGTAATTCCGACAAGGTGTGATCACGTGCTAAACGGCGAAAGTGTCTATGTGTGTACGATTTCCTTTTATTTTCAGCTTCAGACATATTTTTAACTGAGAAAAAAAAGAAAAAAAATAACAAAAAATTAATAATCACATGACATATATCACATTTATGAAGAAACATTTCTAAAAGATTACAATGTTTCTAAGACATTATTCACGAGATTATTCACGCGGAGACAAAAAACGCAAGTAATTCTTTCTGGTTATGTGAATGAAAAAAGAACATGTAGCATAAGATATGAATAAATGTTGGAAAACGCATAAGCGCGTCATGATTCGAAATTTTAACTTACCTTATTGATGTAGCGATCGATCAACTTCTCCGAAGCACAGGTACAATTAAACAACAAAAACGAACGTGTTATATAAGTTACAATCGTTGACTGCGGCCAAAGGGTGGCCTGCGTGCCAGTGCGTGCTGGCTTTTTCCACAGAAATCTTGAGCATGAGCCTAAGGGACATTTCAATGTTGATTTAATCGTACTGATTGGCTACAAAATAGAGAAGTTCATATGTATAGTTTGGAACTTAACTTCTTATCACTTATCGTACCCATTATTCACGAGATTATTTACGCGCAGACAAATATCACAGTCTCCGATTAACGTGATCCTCCGATTAAACTCGATCACTCTTCGTCTCTTTCTAGGGGGACAGTTAGAAAGAGATGCAGAGTGAGTTTAATCGGAGGATCACGTTAATCGGAGACTGTGATATCGGCCCATAGAGCGCAAGTAATTCTTTCAGGTTATGTGAATGGAAAAAGAACGTGTAGCATAAGATATGAATAAACGTTGGAAAACGCACAAGCGTCATGATTCAAAATTTTAACTTACCTTTGATGTAGCGATCGATCAACTTCTCCGAAGCACAGGTACAATTAAACAACGAAAACGAACACGTGTTACAAGTTACAATCGTTGACTGCGGCCAAAGGGCGGCCTGCGTGCCACGTACGTGCTGGCTTTTTCCAGAAATCTTGGGCACGCGCCTAAGGGGCATTTCAATATTGATAATATAATATTTTGGAAAGCTTTACTTCTTATCACTTATCGTACCCATTATTCACGAGATTATTTACACGGAGACAAAAATATACTACGTACGTTTACGCGAGCGTTACTTCTGTAGTAACTTTACGACGATAATTCCTTCGCGAAAACGGGATTTTTCTTCGCGTAAACGGGATTTTGTAGTAACTTTACGATAATTTACTCTGCGTAAACGAGTAGAATTATCGTAAAGTTACTACAGAAGAATGATTGCGTAAACGTAGTAAAAGAGCACAAGTAATTCTTTCAGGTTATGTGAACGAAAAAAGAACGTGTAGCATAAGAATAAACGTTGCAAAACGCACACGCGTCATAATTCGAAATTCTAACAATTACCTTTGATGTAGCGATCGATTAACTTCTCTGAAGCACAGGTACAATTAAACAACGAAAACGAACGTGTTACAAGCTACAATCGTTGACTGCGGCCAAAGGGCGGCCTGCGTGCAGTGCGTGCCAGTGCGAGCACTGCGAGCTGGCTTTTTCCATCTTGAGCATGCGCCTCAGGGACATTTCAATGTTGATTTCAATGTAATATTTCGGAAAGCTTTCAACAATATATGTTTTAAGGTAAAATTTCATAGGCAGTGAAAAGCAGCAGCAGATCGCACCGATTGGCTACAAAAATAGAGAAGTTCTAGAGTTTCTAGAACTTCTCTATTTTATAGCCAATCAGTACAATCTGCTGCTGCTTTTCACTATCATGAAATTTTACCTTTAAGCCCGTATCAGACTACGGATTGGGATTGAGATTGGATTGAAATTTAACCAATTAGAGCAAAGTTCACTAAATTTGGAGTAAGTTTTTCTCTATTCTGATTGATTAAATTTTAATCCAATCCATATAATCTGCTGCGGGCTTTAGAGATTACGTATGAAATATTTCTCTTAAATGTTTTAAAATATCACTGAAATATTCCTGAAATATTTCAGTGATGTGTATTTTAATTTTAATATGTAATTTTAGACATTACATACAAAATATTTCTCCGAAATGTTTCGTAATATTTCAGAAATATTTCAGTGAAAAGGGTCATAAATGATTTCGATGAAACGTTTCAGAAATAATTTCTAAATAATTTCAATGTTACATTTCAATATTATTGTCCAAGTTATCTTTCGGAAAGCTTTCAATGATATGTATTTTGAAATTACGTACGAAATATTTCTCTGAAATATTTCGTAATATTTCAGAAATATTTCAGTGAAAAGGGTCATAAATGATTTCGATGAAACGTTTCAGAAATAATTTCTAAATAATTTCAATGTTACATTTCAATATTATTGTCCAAGTTATCTTTCGGAAAGCTTTCAATGATATGTATTTTGAAATTACGTACGAAATATTTCTCTGAAATATTTCGTAATATTTCAGAAATATTTCAGTGAAAAGGGTCATAAATAATTTCGATGAAACGTTTCAGAAATAATTTCTAAATGATTTCAATGTTACATTTCAATATTAATTTCCAAGTTATCTTTTGGAAAGCTTTCAATGATATATTATTTTGATGAAACATTTCAGAAATATTTCTGAATGATTTCAATTTTACATTTCAGTATTAATTTCCAAGTTATCTTTTGGAAAGCTTTCTGAAACATGTTTTGCTGTGTGGGTTGAAACATGCTTTATGTTCAGAGCCAATTTTGCAATATCCAAATTTCAATGAACCATTTATTATAACAACAGACACATCAGGATACGCCATTGGTGCAATATTAAGTCAAGGAAAAATAGGAAGCGATCTACCTATTGCCTACGCATCAAGAGTTTTAAATGACGCGGAAACTAGATATTCACCTACCGAAAGAGAATTGTTAGTTTTAGTTTACGCCGTAAAACATTTTCGACCTTACGTTTATGGACGCAAATTTACATTAGTAATGGATCATAAACCATTGGAATGGCTTAATTCAGTATCTGATCCTACGTCGCGATTAATGAGATGGAGATTAAAATTAGCCGAATATGATTATCAAATAAAATACAAACCAGGAAAAAGAAATAAAAATGCCGACGCTTTGTCTCGAAATCCTATCGAAGAAATCAAATACGCGTATCCTCTACACGCAAAACGAGCGCTATCATCTTCAAGCGAGGCTTCAGTAGAACAAGAACATAAAAAACAAAAAACATCTCATCCAAGTTTTAAGAGAGCATTGGAAAGCGAAGGATCAGGAAATCCAGCGCCGCATAAAAAGAACAGACCTGGAGAATTATCTCCCTATATAGATTCAGAAAGCGAAGGAGAAGAAGAAATATCACCAAGAAGTAAATTTTTAAAGGCTTTAGACGACAGCAGTGATAGTGGAACCGTTTCGTACAATTATGAAACCGATTATGATACCGATGATTCGGAAATATTCAATAAAGGTGAAAAGAGAAAACATGAAAGCAGCTCTTCCATATAAGACGCAGGAAACGAAAGCATAAGAGAACAAAGAAACACCGTAAGGATTCTCCTGCAAGAGAGATTGACGAATCCCGAGACATCAGTAAAGACGCAACGGTGGATGTGAATGAAGCTGAAGGGCGCGGCCCGCGAGAGCGTCCTAGCGACGGAGACGCCGCCTGTGAGGTGCCGCAGGAAGCAGTCGTTCCTGACGACGCATGCGCTTCACGCAAGAGACCGAGCGAGAGTCACACAACGGGTGTTCCGAAAAAACGAATTGATGATAAAAAACTTTATGATGAAAATGAAATATGCGAACAACAAGAAGAATCGGAAGATGAACCTATGGATATAGCACCACCATCTAGCGATAGTTATCAAGCACAAACAGATATTGAAGTGAGAGCAGACGTTCATGCGCCACCTTCACGTATACAGACGATGCCGAAATCAAAAATCAACATCGATAGGAATTTGCCAAAATTACCAGATGACATTGACGCTATCGAAGTATTAGAGGAAAATATACCATTAAATAAACAAGAATTAGAAGCAATGGAAATAGACACGGATAACGAAATGGATTACGAAATAAATAAAAGATCATTAGAATACCGTGAACCAAAAACACCAAGTAATGACTCAACTGACGAAAGCCATATGAATAGACTATTTTCACCCCCTTCATATAAAGCAGTCTCTAAACCTTTACAAATAATTAATAAAAAACTCGCAAAGACGAAGGAGGCTATTCCTAATAAAAAATCATTAAATAAAAAATCTGTAAATAAAAAACCAAGTAAGAAAATAAATAAAAAATCTAATTTAAAAGAAAAAACACCACCGAGAGAATTACCAAGAATAAAGGAAGTAGGAGACGTCCCCGTTAACATTATAGACTCTCGAGATCACATATGGATGAGAAACGATAACATAATACATTTCATAAACACTAGAGGAGACCCGGTAGATGAAATAGGTGAAGAATTAATTATTAGAAAAATGTGTTAAAGGCCAAAGAATTTTAAGGGAATACTAGGACATGTATTGATATCAGAAAAAGGCAATAAGAAAATCTTTGGACTAATAATTAAAGAAGAATTAAATAACCGAATTCAAGAAAAATATATAACGCAAGGATTTCATGAATTAAAAAATGAAATGATTCGTTTGAACATTCTTCATGCAAGTATATCTGAAAATAATAGCAATATAGGCATACCATGGCACAGAATTCGTGGTATGATAAGACTCACATTTTTAAATACGGACATTCAAATTACGGTATGTAAAGGTCAAGTGTGCATACCCGACGTCAAGGATAGACCGCGTATTATACGTGAGTCCCACGAATCCAGTGTCGGAGGACATAAGGGAATCGCGAAGACAGTGGCGCGAATACGTAATAAATATTATTGGGAAAATATGAAAAGCCAAGTTGAAAAATTTATTCAAACTTGCAGTAGCTGTCAAAAGAAAAAATTAGTACGCGTAAAAACTAAACAACCGATGATTATAACCGATACTCCTGTAGACGCGTTTGATAAAGTTGCAATGGATATAGTAGGCCCTCTGCCTATCACTGATAATGGAAATGAATATATTTTAACAATTCAGGATCAATTAACAAAATATTCAGTTGCCGTACCTCTCGTAGAAGCAAACTCAGAGGAAATCGCAAAAGCATTTACCCGTAGATTTATTTGTCAATTTGGTAGTCCCAATTTTGACGGATCAAGGCTCGAATTTTACTAGTTCAATGATGAAGAAATTTGCAAAGTACTTTAAAATAAAACAATATTGCACATCCGCTTTCCATCCTCAATCTAATGGTTCATTAGAAAGAAGTCACCATGTATTAACCGAATATTTGAAGCATTATATCTCTGATGAACGCGACTGGGATAATTGGCTCGAGCATGCTATGTTTTCGTATAATACTAGTGTGCACGAAGGTACAAAATTTACACCCTATGAATTGGTGTTCGGTAAAACTGCGCGATTGCCTTCCGAAACAAAGATAGACGTTTCAGTAGATACGTATGACGATTATGTAAGCGAATTAATTGATAAACTAACTGATTTAAGAAAATTAGCTGTATCGAATTTAGGATTAGCAAAAGGCCGTTATAAACATTATTACGATAAAAAATTAAAGACACAGGCTTATAAAGTAGGAGATTTCGTGTATTTATTAAAAGCCAAAAAGAAAAATAAGTTTGATGACGAATATGTAGGACCGTACGAAATTATAGAAGTTTTAAGCAACAATAATATTAAAATTTTGATCGCACCCGGTAGACTTAAAACTATACATATAGACCGAACTAAACCTGCTCGGATTGCAGATCAGGGATGAAGGAAATTGAGTACACAATTACGGAATTAAAAGACAATCCTGGGATATTTTTCGAGGACGTCGGACAGATGCGTACATCCGAAAGTTCCTGGAAAATGATAACCTATATCGATCTGCGCGATATTAAAGATGCGACGGCTAAGCTCGAAGGACAATTGAATTTGATGGTCCAACGATGCAATGATCACACTTCACATTGCGAAATACGGCCGCGATTAACTTCACTAACAGCTAAATTGCATAAGTTACAACAATATCAAAGTCACATAAGTGAACTCGTAGGAGAATCCCGTATAAAACGAGCTCCTTTGGAATTTGTAGGGCAACTTAGTAAAATATTATTCGGAACCTTAACCCTGGAGGACGAATACGATATGTGAAATGCTATAATGCACGTAGAAAGTAAAACTAACGATCTCGCCCTACTACTTGTGAATCAAACTGTAGCCACGCGAACGCGCTTCGGGGAATTGTATAACGCTACCCTGAAGATAAGGAAGCAGCTTGACATATTGGAGAGCGAAACGATGCGAAATCAACAACATCAATACTGGTGGGAAATTGCAACGAAATTCGACATGCAAATACTACAACATGAAATAGACTTAAATATTCTAATTGATGGAATATTATTCGGAAAACAAGGGTTCATCCACCCCCGTCTAATTTCGCCACAACAATTGATAAGAAATTGCAAGTTAATAAAGGAACAAAATCCTCATACAGAATTTCCGGTGAATACCGATGAAACTGGAATAGATCAGCTTATTAAAATATCTGATCTGAGGGTCGCTTATGCCAATAATCGACTGATTTATATCTTGCACATTCCATTATTAATTCCCGGAATATATAAAATGTACAGAACCATACCACTACCAGCTAGACAAACATTCGACGAAACAAAATTCGCGATAATTAAATCCGATGCGGAGCACGTTGGAATAAGCGAGGACACCGACAGCTTCTATGAATTCCAAGAAGGGGAGTTGCGAGAATGCATATCGTCCAGCGCCGTCTTCATCTGCCCAGCTACATTCCCTTTAAAGAAAATACGACAAGCGACAAGTTGTAACATTCAACTTTTATTAAATAAGAATATAGAAACAGAATATTGCAATATAATACTGCAAAATTTACGAGAAACATACTGGAAGGCTTTAACTACGCCAGGAAATTGGGTCTATACTGCAAAAAGACCAGAAATGATTCGCATAGAATGCCAACAAGGTAAACAAGTGGCAATAAATAACTCTGGCATTATTTCTATACGCCGGGGATGTAAAATTAAAGCAGGAACCACCACAATGAGCCATCCATCTATTCGTACGATAGAATTCGCACAACATTATACTCCGACGAATAATCTGAGTATCCTACAACTGTACGAGCCAGCCCGAGAGAGATATCAAGTTGATCTAACGGAGGCAACACATGAGTTATGGACAACGAACGACAGCCATGTATTGACAACTTTCGATGACATCATTAGTAAGGCCCGCGAGATTAAGAATCGGAGAATGCAAGAACAGAAGATCGTCACGTACAGTGCAGTAGGATGGGGCATGAGTATTCTCGGAATGCTTATAGTCATCATCTGGGCGATAAATCGAAGTTCTTGGATCAACGATACCGCGAATATGCTTTATAGAAGATGCCGAGACAAAGGCACCAAGGAACCGACCCCTGGCCCCTCAATAGACTATAAAAGCCGAGACATTGCGACGCGAAGTTCACAGTGTCAATCAGCAGTTGATGAAGCAAGCACGGAGAGTAAAATACCTGAAGACAAAGGAGGCCAACAGTAAAAGTATTCGTAAGTGTTCTACCCCTCAGACTTAGAATCAAGAAGTTTTGGGGATAATTCACTTGCAGACGCTGTGACCTGTATGCAAGGAAATCACCGAGATTATCGAAAACAGTGGGAACGCATTCTGGGGCGCCTGCGGCGAATTGTTATAACCATGCCGGGAATTGACGACATCCCAATGGACTTGAGAGCCGAACAATCTTACAGATGTTACGTCCCGATAGATCGCGGCCGCGAGGGGCGGTGCTCGGATCGCTTACGCGGAACTAGTCGCTTTTGCGGGTTATCAAGCCAAGGGGCTCTACCCGGGGACACCCGCGACCGAGGTAATTCGCTATCCAGACGCTCGTCACCAAACCGTTTGTCCGATCCGTACTCTCACCGGGAGATTTGAATCTAATAACGCGCTACCCTGATTTAACGGGTTTGTCAGGTATCGCTCAAATGAACTTTCTGCCCTAGTGCACGCGTAGCATTCGAAGGTGGGGCGATAGTCAGCTAAAATCTTGCCACACTCACTACACGTTGGAAACTCCGTCCGCGGCCCGAATTGCACGAAGTGTCTTAGGACGCCTTCAAAATTTTGCCGAAGGGGCTGATATCTGCCGAGCTGGCAATCTTCGCAAATAATGACTCCGGTAGTTTTATTTCGAAAGAACAGCGACCACACGCAGACTCCGGTCATCAGCCACACTCTAAGGGGGCTAGGGGGCGGAATTATTCCTGGGAGCTGTCGATTTACCGGGTGCCCGGGGCACATGGGCAATGGAGTGTCAACCCTTTATTTGGGAGATAGCGATTATTGTAGGTTCGCGCTCCAGATACTGCTCTCCCCCTTGTGCTCCACTGAGCGTTTCACGTCAAAAAATATCTCGCGACACGTGGTACATGCGGAGGGGTTTTTAATTTCACCGATCACGACGTCGCACGAATCACACTCTTCGACCTTGTAGCGGTAGCCGACGTGCATATAGTGGCGGACCAGGAGGTCGTATTGGCTGCGCTGTTCGCTGGTCGAATCGCGGAAGCACTCTTCGCAAAGGTAGTGTCTACTATTTCGATTTTGGTGACAAACAGTAAAAACGCAGACGGCGCGAGATAACCAATTTCGGCGCGCGATTCTGGAGGCTAGCGGCGTCAGGCGTCGCGCGGGGCGTCGCGTCGGGGGCTCGCTCATACCGCGTTGTGTTAAATCTAGGGGCGTCGTCACTTACCTTTAGTCGATTACCACAGGGTGCTCCGCGGTGCCCCAGTGTTCAGGTATGCAGGAATCGTATCGCAAATGGAGGAACTCGGCACGGCATCGAGAATAGTAGCCTCGGCGGGGATCGTCCTCTCTGATGTGCTCGATGAATCTATTCGATGGAGTCGAGGGTCTCTCAGGTTCCGTGATGCGGGTCAATTGGTATGGACGACTCTCAAAAAGCGCACGGTAGTTCGCACGAGATTCTTCTTTACGTAGCGGTATGTAAACTAGATGGTGATTGTCACTCGCGATCTTACGTTGGGCGGTGACCCAGTACTTGCTGCCCGGGATGGTAACCGGTCTATAGCGATTGGTAAGCACTATGTTCCCGACTATTTTGGGGGTAGCGCCCGCCTTGCGCGCGGGGCCCGCGGCAAAATATCGTTCGTATTCCGGGTCCTCGCGGTATTCGACTCCCAACACTGGATTAAGAGAGGAGGCGTGGAGGGGGCGGTTCAGTCTACGGGTTCGATGTTTAAGTCCTGCTCGCCGCCCTTTTGGCATTTATCTTCATTTAGTTGGATACAACAAGAAAGAATGCGCTTCAGTGATCCCTATCGCCACGTCTCCCACAGTGATAGCGTGCCGCGCGTACAGCACTGCCACGTGTGCGGGTGTAGCGCAGGAAGAGCTGAAGGTCGAGTTTACACGATGCGTTCCTGTTGCGATAGCGAGTGAGCGTGCCGCGCGTACAGCACTGCCCCTCTTTACACACTCACAAGCGATGGCGTGCCGCGCGTACAGCACTGCCTCGGATGCAAATGTGATGCAAAAGGAAGGCTTGAAATTGAGATACTCTTATAAGTTACTCTATGAACTGATTCTGCGGCGGGGAATTGGCGTAGGGTGTATAGGATTAGTAGAAACTTCATGAAATGCGACAGCTCGATTTAAATGATAATGTATTACCAAAAGAGTTATACAGATTCTTAATACAAAAGCTAAAGTTAGGTTACAAATGAATATAACTACAACTAAACCTTCGATGGATTTTAAGAGTAGCCGTGGCTGAATTTGTTTCAAAATGGCGCGGTGTGACGCTATGGCCACGCGGTGACGCTACAGAGTCAAGATGGCGCGGGGTGACGCTATGGCCACGCGGTGACGCTACAGAGTCAAGATGGCGCGGGGTGACGCTATGGAACACGTGGTGACGCTTGTGACGCCACGCCACGTGGTGACGTTATTGGATATTGTAATATGCGCACTATGATGCTATTATTTAATTAGAATACGAGCGTACACGAAATGGTGTTACTGAATGTTACAATAGGAAAATACACAAGGCGATGCTGTCGAATATTGCTGTATGAGAAACACGCGAAGCGATGTCGTTGAATATTGCAATATGAAAATACACGAGGTGGTGTTGTCGAATATTACAATATGAAAATACACAAAGCGATGTTGTTGAATATTACAATATGAAAATACACGAAGCGATGTTGTTGAATATTACGATATAAGATGATACGGTATGAGATAGTACGTGGTATGAAATAGTATGCGATGTGTTAGTGGATATAGGAAGTGTTCTGTTTCGACGTAAATCTCTTCAGATTTACGCCGTAGTTTATTCTTAATACAATTGTCTAATGTTCGTACAAACAATGTTAAGATATACCGCACTGCGCTCGTGATTGTTTTTTATGACACCGCGTCGGACACCCGCACTCGTGACCACGCCTCAGAGTCGTTTCGGGATCGCGATGACGCCTCGAGCTGCTGCTCGGATCGCGACGACGCCTAAGAAACGACTTGGGTCACGACAACGTTTGGTATAACTTCGAGAGATCGTGTTCGTATTGTCTTCGCGACGAACTGTGTGCCTTGACTGTCTCGGATCAACTAACTCGTCACGGTAACCGCGTCTCCCGCCCGTGCGTTAGCGAAAACACAGTGCTCGTACGATTGGTGGAATCTAGATCCGCCCGCCGATTCGCTCGTCTCCACCAATCAATTTATTATTCAAGCCGTGACGTCTAGTTTTTGATGGAAAAGAGACGGAAACAGCGGAATTCGCGGATCCGATATCACAGGCGCCGAAGACGCTTGAAGCCATGCCGCCTCGAGGCTAGGTAAATCTATGTGTGCGTGCGGGTGTCTGCGTCACTGACCTTTTTTTGTATTTATTTATATGCCTACGTCGTGCACGACCGCAACATACTCCCCCCGTTGAGAGGGTACCGATCAATTCGTGGGTTGCTTTAGCGCATCATGAATATAATATGTATATATGTAACGCAGCTTAAAACATATGTTATTGCAACGCATAATACAATATTATTGTACGACATCTATTGCATTCGGAAAATACATCATGACGATAGCGGCCTTGGATTATTGTAAGATTGGAAGAGGGCACAGATTTTTCGTGGTTCTCTTCATTTCTCCCTTGGTAGTTTTAACATCGACCGCTCGTACGACGTCGTCCTCTCCTGGATATACTTTTGCAATTCTGCCCAACGCCCATTGAGTACAGGGAAGATTTTTCTCTTTGACTAGCACCATTGTACCGATTTTGAGTTCCGGTCCGTCTTTAACCCATTTGGTGCGACGTTGAAGTTCGTTCAAGTATTCGAGATACCAACGTGCCCAAAAGTCTTGTCGCACCTTCGTTATATGTTGCCAGGTTGATAGACGGTTTGCTGGAACAGATTGCAAATTGCTCTCCGGGAGAGCCGTTATTGGCTTGCCGACTAAATAATGAGCGGGAGTCAAAGCGTGCATGTCGTTCGGATCGGAAGATAGTGAAGTGATAGGTCGAGAGTTGATGATACCTTCAATTTCGATGACGAACGTGTTTAATTCCTCGAACGTAAATAGCGCATCGCCTACTACGCGCTTAAAGTGATGCTTGAACATTTTAACGGTAGATTCCCATAATCCCCCGAAATGGGGAGCTACAGGCGGTATAAAATGCCATAATATACGTTGTTCGTTGGCGTATTTATCTATAAGTTTCTTATGTTCGGCGGAATTGAATAAAGTGTAGAGTTCCTTTAATTGGTTATTCGCACCAATAAAATTCGTTCCATTATCGGAATAAATATGCTCCGGAATTCCGCGTCTTGCAATAAAACGCCGTAACGCTGCGAGGAAGCCGTCGGATGATAAATCACTTACAATCTCGAAATGTACTGCTTTTACAGACATGCAGACGAATATGCTTACATAGACCTTAATCTTATTTCGATTCCGAAATTTCTTTTCTTTGATGTAAAAGGGGCCACAAAAGTCGACACCCGTGTGAGTGAAAGGTCTAGATTCGCGTACACGGCTAGGCGGCAGATCACCCATCTTATATTCGACCGCGGATGGCTCGAAGCGCGTGCAACGCACGCATTTACGTATTACTCTGCGTACTTGATTTTTACCGTTAATGAGCCAAAATTTTTGTCTGATTAGGTATAATGTGGTTTGAATTCCCGTGTGGTAATGTTTCTCGTGTGTTTCGCGTATAATTTGATCGGTAAGAGGGTGTCGACTCGGAAGTAGTATTGGGTGTCTTTGTTCGAAAGTTAAGTTTGATGATTTGAGCCGACCTCCGACGCGAATTAGATCGTTCTGGTCTATAATAGGATTTAAATTAATGATTCTGCTTTTGCGAATGAGTTGTTGATTTTTTAATTTTTTAAATTCGTCCGAAAATTGAACAGCTTGAAAGATTCTTAATACCCGTATTTCGGCTTCTTTTATCTCATTCAAGCATAATGGACCGCTACATTTATTGACTGATCGAAATCTGAGACAATAGGCTACAATATTACACAGCTTAGAGTAAGATGAATACCTCTCGAGTATGCTAAAATCTTTAAACGTCGTCGTCAAACAAGTATTTCTCTTTAATTCAGATACTTCGATAGGTTGTAAATCTTCATTAGGCCAATTGTTTTCGGTTTTGCTTAACCATGAAGGTCCTATTCGCCACTTAATGTTTTGTAAAAATGCGCGAGGTAATTGACCTCTAGAAATCGCGTCGGCCGGATTGTCTTCTGTACTCACATAACGCCATATAACTGATTCAGAAAGTTCCTGAATTTCTCCAACACGATTCGCTACATACGTTTTAAGTAGATGTGGAGAAGTCTGCAGCCAATGTAACACGATTGTCGAGTCGCACCAAAAAATTACCTTGTCTGGTGAAAACTTCCATGTGCTATTTACTTCGCGAAATAATCGGGTCAAAAGTAACGCGCCGCAT
The DNA here is from genome assembly GCA_030770225.1 of Temnothorax unifasciatus. Lineage (NCBI taxonomy): Eukaryota > Metazoa > Arthropoda > Insecta > Hymenoptera > Formicidae > Temnothorax > Temnothorax unifasciatus. The sequence goes on along the minus strand of JASTWK010000642.1, from coordinate 74,131 downwards.
AACTCGAGCCGCGGTATCGTGAGTGGTTTAATCGGAGCCACTCTGGATTTAGCGCATAATAATCGGCTGTTTATTCTTCCGTCTTTTCCGACAGACCGAATGTATAAACATGCTCCGTAACCTGACTCGCTGGCGTCACAGAACCCGTGTACCTGGACCTTATGATAATTTTCTAATGATAAATTTCGATCGAAGGTGACTTGATTTAACGATCCTAGTTGTTGCCTGAATTCTGACCATTGTGTATAAATATACTGTGGGATGGATTCGTCCCACTTTACTTGAGCCTTCCATATGTCTTGTATTAATCGTTTGGCGTACAAAATTACTGGCCCTAACAGACCTATCGGATCATAAATCCTTGCTATTTCGGACAAAATTTTTCTTTTTGTCACCGTTTCTGAAATTTGAACCGGCTGTACTGAATAGCATATCTTGTCGTCGTGGGTATTCCAATAAACGCCTAATGTCGGTACCGCTTTATTGTCGGTAAGCATGTAATTAGCATGTAACGCGTGATTTGGTAAATCCTCGACGGCGCGTGGATCATTTGACGCCCATTGTCTAATGGGAAACCCCCCGCGCTTTAACAACGCAATTATTTCGTCTCTAATGTCTCGCACCTGTTCGATGGATTCGCCGCCGGTTATTAGATTGTCTACATAGAATTCCTCCTTAAGGATCTTAGCCGCTCTAGTATATATGTGACCTTCATCGTCTGCTAATTTTTGTATGGAGCGAATTGCGAGGAACGGAGACGCGGATACTCCAAACATAAGTGTGTTTGATTGATATGTTTTTATTATGCCGTTTTCGCGCCAAAGGATACGCTGATACCGGCGATCCCTTTCGTGTAGTAGTACCTGGCGATACATTTTTTCTATATCCGCGATTATTACGTAAGTATACATGCGAAATCGAATTAGGTGCAAAAAGAGTTTGGTTTGAATCGTGGGCCCTACTAATAAGACGTCGTTTAAAGACACACCGTTACTCGATTTTGCGGACGCATCGAATACGACTCGGACCTTAGTAGTATCGCTTGACTCTTTAAGAACTGCATGGTGAGGCATGTAGTATCCATTGTCATCGGGAGTTTCTATTAGAGTCATATGTCCTAATTCTTTGTATTCGTTAATTACACGTGTGTATTCTAATTTCAAAATCGGATCTCGCTCCAATTTACGTTCTAGTGTCGCTAGCCGTTTTAATGCGATAGATCGCGACTCGCCGATACAAATGTTTGACTCGCGAAACGGTAAACGAACCACGTACCGTCCGTCGCAATTACGAGTGACGGTTCTCAAAAAATATGCTTCACATTCGATATCTTCCTTTGATTTTGGTATATCAACTGAAACTTCTTCGATTGTCCAAAATTTCGTTAATTGAGTATTTAAATTTGTCAAATAAGACATCGACCTTTCTGTTAAAACTGGAGAAGACGTGTTGCCGGCTATAATCCAGCCTAGGCGCATTTTTTGTAAATATAGATCGTGTTTGTGACACGACAAATTGATTTGACCGACCGAGAGCATTGACAACGTGGCACCTGACCCAATTAATAAATCGATGGGACGTGGTAAATGGAATTCCGGATCCGCAAGTATTATGTTCGATGGTAATTTTATCCGACTTCGCGGAAAAACTTCGGACGGAACAAGATCCGCGATGGTTGGAAGCGTTAAGCATGTCAAATCCTTATGGAAATTATCGCGTATTGAACGTATTGTAATCTGCACTATGCCTTTAGATGCAGAATTCGTGGTATCGATAGAATTAACCGGGATCGATTGCGGGATCGCCCGTATGCCCAAACGTTTTATGATGTTTTCTGAAATGAAATTCGCGGAGGAGCATGTATCTAATAGCGCGCGACACTTTATCTGATTGCCATGCTTATCGTGTACATACACTAGTGCGCTCGCTAATAACTGCGGTGTTACTTCTGCTGTTATTGTCGCGACGTTCATTTTGCTCCTATTGCTTACGCTGTCTTGTCATTCGACGTTAGAGGTTTCGGGTTTAGAAGCACTGGATTTATTGACGGACACGTATTTATCGTCGTGCAAGAGCGTATTATGTCGTTTTTGGCAGATCGTGCAGTTCGAAAATTTGCATTGACTACCGCGATGCGAACGCAGACAATTGTAGCAAAGTTTTGCGTTTTTCACCGTTTCAATTCGTTTTGACACCGACAATTGCTTAAATTTATCGCATAAATAAAGCGGGTGACGTTTGACACTACACGCGACGCATTTCTGACTGGTATTTGTCATGAATGCCTGATTTGTTGAATGAATGCGTTTCTTCTTGGCCGAAATTTCGTTCTTACCCGTTTCACTATCCGCTAGTCTAGCCCTTTCTTTCTTCGACGCGCAAACCGCGGTTTTATATAAAAACTCGTATAATTGTTCAAGTGACGGAAATACGTCTCTATCAAGAGTTATTTCCCACTTGTCGAGAGTGACCTTTGGTAATTTATTTTCAATAATATGGACTATTATTTCGGGCCCGACGTTGACTCCTAACGCGCTTAATGATGCAAGGTGTTGCTGAGTATCATCGGCTAATTTGGATAAGCCATAAGTGCTTTCTTTATCTAACGCGGGTAGATTCAAGAGTAATGATAAATGACGCGAGATAAGGATTCTTTTCACTTCATACGCGCGCTCCAGTAGTTCCCACGCCTTAGAATAATTAATTCCGTCGATTGTAAAAATTCTCGTTTTATTCGCCGCTTCGTCCTTCAATGCTGATTTTAGATAATACAATTTATCTACATCTGAGAGATCCGAGTGCAGGTCAATTAAATTACGAAACGCGTTTTTAAATGTTAACCAGTTTTCGTATTTACCGTCGAATGTCGGTAGCGGAGCTTCTGGTAATTTAATCCGTCGCTTTTTGAGAGATGTTACCGCGGCCGTTTCATCAATTCGGACTTGGCTATTCGAGCCACTCGCTACCGAAGAACTTGTTGGATTTAAAATATTCTCAATTTTGGACGCGAGAGTATAGAATCGTTCTTGGATACTCATGAATTCTTCCTGATGCGATTCATTTGGATCTAAAATCGCGAGTTCGTCGTTGTGTTCTTCAAATGCGCGAAATAATTCTGTTAAACGTGTTATGCGCAATCTTAATGCCGTGTTATCGAGCCTTTCCTTTTCGAGAAGATTATTCAAATTAGTTATCTGCGATTTCAATGACGTTCGTCTCTGAACGAGAAGCTTAATCTTATCCGCCATTGTTAAACTTGACGATGAAACTAAGATAAGGATAAGACCGAACGACACGCTAGCTATATGATATTAGTAAATACCGTCCCTGTAAAACGTGTGACGTGGGTTCGAGCTCGAAGATGGCGATGATCTCTGCTTCTTAGAACGGATCCTGTACCATTCGTTGTTTCGCTCCTCTCCAGCCAGGGACTGCGAACCTCACAGGAGGCACCAAAATGTTCTGTTTTGACGTAAATCTCTTCAGATTTACGCCGTAGTTTATTCTTAATACAATTGTCTAATGTTCGTACAAACAATGTTAAGATATACCGCACTGCGCTCGTGATTGTTTTTTATGACACCGCGTCGGACACCCGCACTCGTGACCACGCCTCAGAGTCGTTTCGGGATCGCGATGACGCCTCGAGCTGCTGCTCGGATCGCGACGACGCCTAAGAAACGACTTGGGTCACGACAACGTTTGGTATAACTTCGAGAGATCGTGTTCGTATTGTCTTCGCGACGAACTGTGTGCCTTGACTGTCTCGGATCAACTAACTCGTCACGGTAACCGCGTCTCCCGCCCGTGCGTTAGCGAAAACACAGTGCTCGTACGATTGGTGGAATCTAGATCCGCCCGCCGATTCGCTCGTCTCCACCAATCAATTTATTATTCAAGCCGTGACGTCTAGTTTTTGATGGAAAAGAGACGGAAACAGCGGAATTCGCGGATCCGATATCACAGGCGCCGAAGACGCTTGAAGCCATGCCGCCTCGAGGCTAGGTAAATCTATGTGTGCGTGCGGGTGTCTGCGTCACTGACCTTTTTTTGTACTTATTTATATGCCTACGTCGTGCACGACCGCAACAGGAAGGCTTTGGATGTAGAAGGATGCTTACTCAGAGATTGGAGTCGAGTTCCCTTCCGGAGGATGATTGACGAAATAAAACTGCGTCCCTCGGGATGTTCGCCCTTGTATACTCATTTCTTTGGTGGCGGGGGTGGTCAAGTGGAAGGGTTACGTAAGTGGAAGGGTTACGTAGAGGTTACCTAGTGGAGTTCTTATGGTAACTCTAGTGGAAATTATTTCAGTCTCATCCTCTAGTGGAATTTACTTCCGTCTTATTTTCTAGTTGAAATTCTTCCGTCTTATTCTCTTCAGTCTTATTTTCTAGTGGAATTTCCTCTTCAGTCTTATCCTTATAGTAACTCTAGTGGAAGTGACTCTTCAGTCTTATTCTTATGGAGTCGTTCTTATAAAGGGAATAAAGCGGTGTGTTGGTAACTTATCCTCTATCCAATGTAGGTAACTTATTCACTATGAATGTGGGTAACTTATCCGCTATGGTATTTTATCCTTAGCGGTATGTTGATAACTTATCCTTTATGTAGGTAACTTATCCACTATGAAGTGTAGGTAACTTATCCACTACGGAGTGGTTTAAAAGAAAAGAAAAATATCGGGGTGGGGCGGATGTAACACGTGACGGGAGGCGTGTCGCGGCGCGAGTGGGGATACCGGCGCTACGGAGAGGAGCCCCGGCGAGACCGGAGCATCGAGGAGTTGCTTCTCTGCTGCGAACGGGAACGGTCGAAGAACTTAAGCGGTCCAAGACTTCCAAACCAGTCACTCGTTGATATCCGAAAACTTCGCAGAACCGTACAGAGAGAATGCAATGATCCCGCGGGCGACGCGTTAAATCATACAGTAGAATACGTAGCATAATCGTGTGCGCGAGCTTGATCGAAGATTGTAATTCACTAAGGGAGAATAAATTATATTTTACCTAAAATTAAAAAGAATTACATCTCATTAAAATCACTCGTGGGCGACGAACCGAATCTACCTGATCCACCTACCTTTCCCGAACACTTACCTGTCGGTGGTACGAATCCTGAGTCGGTAACGGAGAGATCCAACGGCGGTCCAGCGACGGCGACCTGAGACGAAGTCGGCGTTGCACAGCGGCAGTCCAAGACGGTCCAGAGCGCTAGGTCCAACGGCGGTCCAAGATATCCAGCGGCGACGAGGGGAACCTGAAGCAGAAAGCAGAGGGGAATTGGCGAGGGCGGAAAAAAGGTTAGATCGCGAAACATTGCTCAATTCTAAGACCCTTTCTCGGTATTCGGGACGAAACCGAGTGGCAACCGTGAAAAAAGGTACAAAATTCGTGTGTGATTGATCACCCGTAAATTAGCGTACGGTTACAGTATATTGATAGCATTGCGGAGTCCGAAACGACGTGCGGAGCGACCTCGCGAGGCCCTGTGATTTCGTGAGACGAAAGGAGGGAAATACTCCACCGATAGCTTGCCTGGTACACGGCCTGGCGACACAACCCATACCGAATGGCGACCGTGACAGGACTCGCGAAGCTCGTAAAACACAGTCGTGGGGGCGAGCGAAAACGTCGTTAAAGAAAACTTTCCTGCGAGAAAGTAACCGCAGAAAACGCGTAGACTAAAGTTAATAAGGATAAGTTAGGGAAACCGATAGTGCACGCGAAAACAACGCGCTACGTAAAGACGCAACGTCGGGAAGAATCGCGGACAGATTCACCGATCGTGACAAATGCGTTAACCAGTGTGCGGCGTGATACACGGACCCTTAGGCCGGAAAACTTTAAAGTCGAATTGGCGTGACGCGGTAAAGAAAAGCGGAAATCGGAGTACGATACCGCAATATTAGGCGGATTAGCAATAAAGCGACCGAAAAAGCGAGTGATGGCCGTAATAGCGAGCGGGATTAAAGGTTTAAGCGTGAACGCATAAAAAAACGCGCGACGAAAGACACGGGATCGATGAATTAAACGATAGTACAAACCGGGTCGAAAGTGTGCGGCGTTGTACGCGGGACCTTAAGCCGACAAAACCTAAAGGTCAATCGAGCGAAGTGAAATAGACGTAAGTCTACATACCGGGTGTGGCCAAAAGAATCGCGAATAACCGTTATAAAGGACGGGCAGTAACGACGTGGGCTAGACATACCGAAGGCGACACAAGTCGTAATTAAAATTAGAATTTGGACATTCTCGACAGTAGAGAATTCCATACGCGAAAGCGATAAACCCAATAGAAGGGAATAAATCGAAGGATGCGCGACGTGTCGAAACAACGTGCGACGAACGAGCGCGAAACCGCGATAGCAGTTTGAATTACAACGCGTTAAAGGGTCAGTACGGATACGTCGGTAGCACCGAGCGTCCCAGGGTAGAGCGAACCGCGAGAAAAGCAAAATCGGCGAGAAGCCGAACCGCGAGGTATTAAGCGGAAAGGAGCACCTACCGAGTGTCTCACAAAATAAAATTCTGCGGAATTACGAAAGTTAAGATAGGCAACGTGAATTTGGCGTGGAATCGAAACACACGAAATAACGGCCCGGTGAAGAGACGCCCAAAGCGCGAAAACAACGTGCGCCAAACGGACGCGAGATCGTAGCGCCGGACAGAGAAACAACCGCAAACGGTCAAGAAAAAATCGCGTCGAAAGGGCAGTACGAACGCGTGGAGCAGTCCGAATCCGAGATACGTGACGAAGCGAATAGATAACGATTGAAATACGTCAATACGGGGCCGAAGAAAACGCGTCGAAAAGGTTCGACGAAAAACAAAGAGACGAAGGGTATGCCACGGGTGAAGCACTCACCGAAAGGCACCCATACAAGATCCCGAGGACCGTTGCGACCGGAAGATCAGCGACGGGTGGATCAAGCGCTAGGACGCATAAACGACGCGAACATAAACGCGGAAAGTTCATTCGAAGAACAACGCGAAACGATGGCGTCAAACGAACAGCAACAACAGCAGCAACAGCTGCAAAACGAATTGCGAATACCAGAGAATGAGGACAATATTCGCGTATTGAACCTGAGCCGCGAACGCGACGGTAACAACGCGTTAACGACCGCGGAGGTGTTGCGACAAAATGCCCAATTGGAGCAGGAGATAAGACTTCTGACGGAACAGCTAGAGCGAATGCAGGGCAGGACGCGCGGAAGTCGCGAACTAGCCCTGAATCAACGTCCACCGAGTCAACGTGATCGATCAGGGCGCGAAAACGCCGGAAAACAGTACGAGTTCCAAGCGTACGACGACGAACGGGAACGTAGGGACGAGCAAGCGGGCCTGGTACCGTTCAGAGCCCGTTTACCTCGGGGAGGATGGATTAAAAACCCATTCGACGAGCTGACCTTCAAAGGGAAAAGTGACAAGCAGAACCCGATAAGATTCCTACAAAAGTTTGAAAGACTCGCGATGTACGAGGGCGTGCCTGAAGTCGAACAATTACACTATTTCGAACGTTGTATGCGCGGAGCGGCGAGCCTATGGTGCGAATTGCAACAGGCCGACGATATACAGGAATTAAAACGATCGTTCGTGCAAACGTACTGGGGGTGTCAGGCGCAGACGCGATTCCGGCAGCGAGTATACTTCGGCCGTTACAAAGCAAGCGAAGAACAGATGTCGATGGCGGAATACGCGTTGGGGGTGGCGCGACAGGCCAAGACCCTCTTACCGCCCATGACCGATGAAGAAATTGTCCAAACGGTGCGGGAGCACTTTGATGCGGACGTGGCACGCGAACTCAGACCGTCGTTCGTGAAAACAGTGAACGACATGGTCGCGATGCTAGATACAATAGAAAATGAGAGGGAAACGCGTAGATTGCGCGGAGAGGCGCGGCGCGCGAACATAGGTGAAAAACCGAACAGCGGCCGTAAGGATGTCGCAAAGGGAGCGGAGAAATCGAAAACGACTGACCGAGGTACGCGGAGGTACGACGGACCGTAGGGACGGATACCGCTACGACAATTCCAACAGACGCGATACGGCGAGTCAGGCACAACCGTCGTGGAAGAAATCGTCAGGCTGGCGGAAGGCGGAACCGACCGAGGAAAGAACGAAGCGCCGAGGCGGAGTCGACATCGATGAACTCCCGGACAGCGGCGACGAGGACGCTAAAACGAAGGCCACGCGATACGAGCGGGATCGGGAACGCAAAGCGGATAAAACCGCGAAAACCAAGAAAACGGAGCTCTCGTACGAACGCGGACGTAAGTTGGCGGCAATAACGGCCGTGGAATACGCGGACGAGACGCGAAGCGACGAACGAAGCGTCGCGGAAACAACCAGCGAAGAGGAAGAAGACGGCGGAGATGGCGCGAACGAAAAAAATTGTTGCGCGATCTTACGCGAGGGAAGCGAAAACGCGGACGAATTACCGACGAGTCCGGACGATACGTCGAAAACCGCGGAAAATGGCGCGTTGAACATCATAAGAACGCGCGAGATTATCAATGAACTCGATGAAACCATTGCGGCGGATCAAGCAAAGACAATAGAGCAACCGGACGTACCAATGATAGAAATGACGTTCGGCGATCGCCGAACGAAAGCCTTGATACACACGGGGGCGCAAGTGACAGCGATGACCCGCGCGTTTTACGAACAGTTGCGCGAAGCGGGAGTGGAAATGAAAGTGATCCCGATAAAAAGGTTTATGCTTAAAGGATCATTCACAGAACGCGGATCGACAATATCAAATAAAGCGCGAACTTCTTTCGAATACAAGGGCGAACGGTACAGCCACGAATTTTATATAGTGGAAAATCTCGCGTACGAGGTTGTCTTGGGTATCGATTTTCTCGTAAAGTATAGAATGAAATTGGCGTGCGACAGCGAGATAGAGATCAGATTTCGAAGATCAATAGAACGAGAGAAGCGGATAAATGCCATGAGACACGAACAGGCGCGCGAGCGGCTGCAGAAGATCCTCGATAGACATGCGAAAATGTTCGACGGAAAAATCGGACGCGTAAATCATTACGAGCACAAGATCGAGATGAACGTTACGCGCCCGTATAAGAAGAAGACCTATCCAGTGCCGGAAATACACATGAATCGGGTGAGAGAATACATCAAGGAACTCGAGAGGGACGGCATTATAAGGAAACGGGCGACACAATACGTAAATCCGCTGGTGGTCGTGATCAAGAAAAATGGAAACATACGACTGTGCTTGGACGCGAGAGAGGCAAACAAGTACATGTCAAACGATCACGCACAACCGCCGACGATCGAGGAGGTATTTCGGCGAATAGGCAAGAAAAAATACTGCACTACACTCGACGTGAGCAATGCTTTTTGGCAAATACCGCTCGAGGAGGAGTCACAAAGGTACACGGGTTTCCTATTCGACGGACAGTCATACGTGTTCCAACGAATGCCGTTCGGCCTAAAAACATCAGGCGCATCGTTCACCAGGGCGATGAACGACACGTTAGGCGACCAGGAATTCCTACTGGCATATCTCGATGACGTGCTGATCGCTTCGGACACGTTGGAAGAACACCTGGAACATGTGGATTGGGTGCTAACGAAGCTGGAAGAGGCTGGATTCAAATTGAATCGAGAAAAGTGCAAATTCCTACGCGAGGAAATCAAATTCCTGGGCCACACGTTCAATGAGATCAAAGCAGAGATCAATCAGGAAACACGGTTGGCGATCGAAAGTTTCGAGCGACCGCGCAATAAGAAACAAGTGCAATCGTTTCTCGGACTGGTCAATTGGGACCGCAGGTTCATTAAGAATCTGGCGCGGATGACAAAACCGTTGGAAGAACTGTTGAAAAAGGGACAGAAATTTGAATGGACGGCGGAACGACAAGCGGCTTTTCGCGAAATTAAACAAGCGTTCCGCGACGCACCGGATTTATATTTGTTTCGGCCGAACGCGCGCTACGGGATATACGTCGACGCGGCGAGAACCGGGTTAGGCGCGCGTCTCTACCAATATGACGACGGAAACGAAGAATCGAAGCAGACCATCGGTTACGCGAGCCGGAGTCTCAAGGGCGCGGAAGTCAATTATACCATCACGGAATTGGAATGTTTGGCGATAGAATGTGGGCCCTGCGAAAGTGGCATACGCTACTGTTGGGACGCAACGTGCGAGTACACACCGACCATCAAGCGCTTAGATTCATGAGTACGTGCGTGCAGAATAACGCGAGAATCGCACGTTGGTTCGCATTCCTGCAGGAATTCGATTTAGAAATCATACACATACCCGGACGCGAAAATACTATAGCCGACACGCTATCCCGACGGGGAGTGTGCGTGGACGCGACCGGCGAGGTAAAACGCATGGCGATGATACGAGACGCGACCGAGGGTAGCGACACTCGGCCGTGGATCGAGATGATAAAAGCGGCGCAGGCAAACGAGGAGGCGTTGCAGGAAGCGGCGCGGGCGAATCCCGAGTCGGTGTACGAGCGGGAGGGCATTTTGCGCGTTAAAGGACAAAATGGCGAAAGAATCGCGTTGCCGCGCAAAATCGCGTGGAAAATCACAAAAGAAGCGCACAAATTATTGGTCCATTTCGGAACGGACAAAATACATAGCTTCCTGAAACGTTACTTCGACGGACCGAATCTCGCGCGTATCGCTAGGGACGTGGTGGCCTCGTGTGAGGTATGCCAAGCGACGAAATATTCCACGCGAGCGACGGTAGGCGAACAATATTATCGACTGCCCGAGGCGCCGGGGGACACGGCGTCGATGGACATATTCGGCCCGTTGCCAGCCACACACCACGGATATAGATATATATTAGTAATAATGGATCAATTTTCCAAATTTGTAAAATTATTCCCAATGCGGGATCAGAAATTAGATACCATTATTGAACAATTGGAAAATCGATTCTTCGCCGAAATCGGCATCCCGGAGACGATCCTCACGGACAACGGGCCACAATTTCGCACGGAGAGATGGCGCGAATTCGCGCGCGAGAAGGGCTTCGCCGTGAGGCGAACGTCCCCGTACAACCCACAATCAAATCCGGTCGAACGGGTGATGCGCGAAATAGGACGAGTTATACGCGAGTCAGCGACATCACGCGTGGTATAGGATAATTGATAGGGCCGAAGAGGTGATCAATCACACGCATCACGCGTCGCACGGGTTTACGCCGAGCGAATTGAATAACGGCGTAGGTAGCCATTTAGAAACGCTCGATCCCGCGCTAATTCCCCTCGAAGAAGAAGCAAACGCAGAAACGTGGGCGGATAAGGTGCAACGAGCCCGCGAAAAACTCGCCGAAGCGGCCAGGAAGCGCAAGCAGCAGGCCGACAAGCACGAGACCGCACAATACTACGTGGGACAGGCCGTATGGATTAAGCTGCACAGAATATCCGACAAGGGCCGGAAACTTGCCCGAAAATTTCATTTGGTATACGAAGGGCCGTGCAGGGTGCAGCGCATCGTTCGACCTAACGCATACCTGGTAGAGGATCTCGACGGACGAGCAATGGGAGTGTTCAACGCGCGGCAGATAAGGCCTCATCGGCCGGCGCGTTTGAGAATCCCCGACGGCAGCGACGACGAGGATGAGAATCGCCTAGAGATCCCACGGGAAGGCGAAAATGATGGGGAGTCGGACCGATCGGACGACGAGACGAACGACCGGGACGACGGCGAAGAGCAGGACGACAACCAGAATGACCGTGACGAAGATGGCGACTGGGGCTACGAACAAGAGGAGGAGGAAGAGCAGAGCCAGTCGATAAACGGCGACGATGAGGACGATGAGTACGACGAAATCGACGAAACAGAAGTTTGCGAGCTGGAAGATGAAATCGACGAACGAAATGTTCGCGAGATGGGCGACGAAACCGACGAGCGAAACGTTCACGAGCGGGACGATGAAGTCAACGAAAGAAATGTTTGCGAGCAGGTCGACGAAGCGGACGAACAAAATGTTTGCGAGCAAAGGAACGAAACAATAGACTTACGATCGTCGAGCGAAGACGATCGATACGAACCGGTCGATCAAAACGACGTCATGAGCATCGCCGATTCGTCGAATGACGAACGCGGCGACGAACAAAATCCAGCGGCGCAAAACTGGAGGGGCATAGTCGACAGATTGCTCGATTCGTCGAATGACGAGCGCGGCAACGAACGATATACAGCGGCGCAAAACTGGAGGGGCATAGTCGACAGATGGCTCGAGTCGTCCGACGATGAGCAGGAAAACGACGCTGCGCGGGAGCGCGACAGCGTGATCGAAATATCCGACACGGAGCACGAGCGCGCACGATCGATCAACGTATTGCGGAAGGCGGAATTGCCGGACAGCGAAGGAACTACGATGGACTACGGAGAGTTTGTCCACGGCATAGCGGCACACAGCAGCCTGAAAATAAAATACGAGTCGGATACGCAAGCAAATAAGGAAGACGAAATACTTACCCGAGGGGAAGGCGACACTGAGGAGCCCAGCCAGACGACGACGAGTCAATCCCACGATGACCTGAAACAAACGAAAGAAGGATTAGTGACGATGCAGATTAAGAAGCGGACGACGTTCGAAGGTCGGAACGACGCGACAACCGTGACCGACGAAACGCAACGGTCACGAATGACGGGGAGTACCGGGGTGACGAAGGGTGATGTGACGTCCTGGGTGGTGCGACTCGTCGATCCGCCAAAACGTCTTTCGCTGTGGGTCCTTTACTCGTGCAGTTAAGGAGGTGAAACCCCAGGACAATTAACTGTCCGTGAGCGATGTGGATCACAGGCTTCGTGGATCAATTGAGGTAGGTATTCGTAATGCAATTGAATCACTTTTATCTTTTCTTTTGTAGTATAAGATGAATTTATTGTTGTAGTTCACGATACAAGTGGTTTTGGAAGAGGGTGGAGCAAGTGCTAGATGATATGTCGGCTTTCTTGGCTCGTTCCACTCTCTCGCTTTGAGGGCGGAAAGTTGTGCTTTTATACAATTTTGGAAACGGTAGTGGGGGTTTAATTTCGCTTAGTTACAGTGAGTCATAGCTTCAACGTTCTGACTTTCTCTCCTTATATGGCCATAGGTTCGCCTAGCCTTGGTAAGATCGTAAAATGGTTCTATTCTAAAGCGAGGGTTGGAGTCCACTCTGGTGAGTCATACGGGTGACTCATCCACTTCTATTTCTATTCTAACATGGCCTTGTGACGAGAACGATACCTTCTTTATTGTAAAATATTCCTTCTTTATCGTAAAATCTTGTTTAAGAAATTTCTAATAATTTGATCTTAAAATGGGAAAATTACTTACATATTATTGTTAATTTATCTTTAGACATACTTTACATGAAACAGAATAATTCGATTGTACAATAAAAATCGCTATTAGCATGTCTAAAGCGTGAAATGTACGAAAGATATTGCTCTCTTCGTCTAACGGCTACTACGGTACATAAGTCTCTCTCTCTCTTTCCTATAGGTCTGTTCGACATTCGCATTTCGCTTAAATTCGCATTTCTACGTGGTATATGGTACAATTCTATTCCTCTCAGGTTCGTACGTGACTCTAAGCACTATCGCTAATTCAGGTAATGGGTAGCCGCATATAATTGTTTATAACAATTAGTAATAATGACGATAAAATATTGTTAGAAACAGTTTCGAGGTTCTTTTAACACTATATTAGTATTATTGGGTGCAAGTGAAAATGGTTAGCGTTTTGTTAATGGAGTAAACTAGCGAAATTCAATTATTTATATAAATAAAGTTTTTATTATTTTTATATCTCGAAAGCAGTTGGGAATTTGGTGGTGGTGTATAGGAGGGATACCGTAGGGTTTTTCCTGGACTATAATATGACATAAGAAAATTTTATTGTTTATCCTTTGTTTGTTAATAACAATTTATTTGTTAAACAATTTGAGGATTTTTAATTTACATATTAGTTTATTAGGTTCTTTTTCAACTACGCGGTTTTAATTCTGCAATAAGATAATATGTTTATATAACATTTCAGTTTATTGTTATAAATATTTTGTAAATAAACAATTGTAGAAATAGGAGTTGTTATTATTTTTTTTACAGAGTTGCTAATGTGGAGTCTATGTATACAGCCAGAATTCATATGTACCAGAATGAGTTTTCGTTACTGTGGATTCAAGGGTGTTGGGACACAAACGGAGGTACATATTTTTATAATTAATTAGGTATAAATGTTTGATGGAGATTATATTTTATGCGTTGTCTTAAAGAGGAAGGTTCAACGTATCTATGTATACAAAGAGGATATTTTTAGCTATCGTATTTTAGAAGATATCAAAATCCAAAGTTTAGTGTAGCCGAATTAGTCGATTGACATGTATATATAGGTATATTAATTGTATAATTCAGCGACAATTTCTTTCTAACGGGTGTCTTTCTCTTTGGAATTTTGTGTAGCTTTTATTAATGGAGTAACAATTTTTTATCTTGCATAAAAGTTGTCGTATATAATCTGGAGAATAAGATAAAAATATTTATTGATGTTGTTAATAATTTATTTGTAATTGTTTATAACAATTAGTTGCAAAATTGAATCATTGTGCAGTAAATGTTTTTCTATTAAATAATGCTAATGATTATTCTTGACATGTATTTATTTCGTTTTCGTTTCTCAGTCCTTTCTTTATATTTTATTTTGTTTTATTTCGAATTTTTATCGCTGTCCTCGTCCTACTTATAGTGATTTCACATAAGGCGAGTATTAAACTATCCTCGTCTTTCGTATAGGAGGCCGTATGCTGGCTTATTGCATAGGGAGGATGTATTAAACTATCTCTTTCTTCATGCCTATGGCATAAGTCTATCTCTCTCAGATTCGTGGGGCGAATGTTCGGTTTTCAATCTCTTTTATTAATTTAATTAATTTAAATAGAAAATCGGGGTTAACGCTATTGACGTTTAGGAACATGAAAGATTCTATTTTTCGCATAATAATTAAGTGTCAAAATTTTCATTCAAAAATAATTTTCATTATAGCCAAAACGTGTAAAAGGCTAAGAATATTGTTGTAAAAGTGATTTGGTCTTCCTGAGTTTGAATGGTAAAAAGTTTAAAATGGCGGACATGAAACTTTAATAATTTATATCTCGAGAACGGTAAGAGATAGAGAGGTGGGGTTTTCTTTATGGTATACAGAGAGTTAAGGGCTGTTTTTGAGGGTGTTCAAAATTTTTGTATTTTATGGATTTTTGTAATTTTTATTTATATCTCGGAATTGGAAAGAGTTAAGAGACGGGAATTTTTATAGGATTGTTTGATATACTCTACTGAGTTTCTGTAGTGATTTTATTGATTAATTTTTATATTAATTTTATAATAAATATTTAAGTTAATTTGTTTATTTTGAAAGATACGAAAATGAGTTATAAACAAAAGTTGTTTAACTTCTTACGACGCTTCCAATTATCATATTAGTTTAGTCGGATAACGACTCGTTTTAATTGTTTATAATAATTTAATTGAAAATGTTTATAAAACGATTATTGTTTTGTTGTGATAATGTTCCTTAGGGATAGGGAAATACGTTTCTGTGATTGCATTGTTTTTAATTAAATGATTTATATTTTAATTTAATTTTTGTAACTCGTCCATATAGGACATACGTTTATTTCCGTTAGATCCGCGAATAAATGTGGATTTATTCGACATAGAAGACCTTAACATAGAAGACCTTATGGTGCTTGCATTAGTGAGAAATAATGATAATTGATGGACTTCAGTCATTATTCAAATGCTTTATGGGTAATTTAATTATTTGTCCAAATTTCAGTTTTGTTACTAGACGGCGGCGGCTTAAGGCGGCCATTTGTATCTTTATGAACACACTGTGGTATATGCGGCAGCTGATTTTGTGAACGCGTACAGCTGAGCATTGTTGTGACAGACGCAAGTAAGAGGTATTGCAATTTACTGATTTTATTGTTATTTATAGGTACTTAGCAACTGAGAAAAAGAAAAATTTGATGCGGCGAAGCAGCATGAGTGTCGCGAGACGTGACAGTGACGAAAAGACCCCGACGCGGAGAGCGCGAGCACCAAGAAATCCGAAGACGCTAAAATGGCGTGCAAAATTACGTGCAATAACAAAGATACGCGACCAGAACGGAAGGTTCGTGAAAGTGAGAATTATTCGCGAAAACGCGACAATTCAGCGAAGAACGCAAATTCGCAGACACCCGTTACGTGCGAAGGAACGCACCGCGCGAGGTAAACAAACAGACCGACGCGCGAGGACGGTGACCGTAATACGCGATATACGAACGGAACAATCAGTTCGCCGATATACGCAGAGACGACGACACGTATTTGCGAGCAACCGAAAACCGAAGTGCGTAATGGAGAACCGCGCCAAAAGACGCGAAGCAGTAACGCGTAAAATCCGCGAGAATACAAGCGCTCTCGAGCAAGAGGCGCGGGCTGAACAACTGATACGGCTGGCGGAGGAATACGCGGCAAAACTACCGGCAACGACGAACACCACGAGCCACGAGGAAGCGCGCCAAGAGGCGCTGGAAAATCAACAGGTGATCAAAGCGATCATAGATAATCAACGGGCTCGCGGGTGTACAACCACGCGATGCGAGGAGGTATCGGTAGTCGACGCGACCGACGGCACCGAAGCGGCGACAGCATTAATAACAATGTCAGTGCACTACCCGCGACAAGAAAACCGTTCCGGTTAATAATAAACGTGAACGGCGAGGACGTTGAAATGTCGGCGCGAACCAGGTGCGACGGCGACAACGACGAGGAAACGCGCGGCAAACCAGACGGCGGCCGTAGCGAATATATCCTCGGCGACACATTGCCGCACGAGGAAAGGCGCTCGAAACGCCCAGGCACGAGCATAGGAATCCAGGTGGACGAGCCATATATGACGGGGTTCACGCCCCGCGATCCGGCGGTGTACCTGCGAACAAAGTTCAGGCCCGAGCGCCTGAACCAATACGGAATGGAGGAACCCGAGCCAACGGAGGAGCACGCGCCGAAGGACGGCATAAGTGGAGGCGCGCCCACAGAGCAGCACCAATCACCGATGCGGCAGCCAACACCCGAGCCAGGACCCAGCGGCGAGGGGCAGGGCAACGGCGATGGCGCGAGCAGCGACGGTAGCCAAGATGGCGGCGACTGCGGCAGCAACAGCGGCAGCGACGGCGGCGGCGAGGATGGCAGCAGCGATGGCGACGACAATAGCGGCGACAACGGTGACGGCGACAGCGGCGACAGCGACCACGGCAGCACCACGATGCGCGAGACGATCTGCGACACCGTCACGTTCCGTACGAACGAACCCGTCGGTAGTGACAACGCCGACGAGAGTGACGAGGACGACGATACACCGGCGTACCGCGAACAATTCAGTGTGGAGTACCACAGCGAGCAGAACATCACTTTCACGATGAGGGGCACGAAAAGGCGCAAAGCGGCGCGAGTCGCGAGGCGTAAAACAAAAACGCTATATCAGCGGGAACACGCGGAGTGGCTCGAAAAACGCCGGGAGACGAGAAAAGAGAAATCGCGGCAGTCGGCTGCGAAGAAGTCGAAGAGCGGTACCATCGCGTTAAAACGCGACGATCCGCTGACGAGGAGATTGCAGCCGTCAGCTGCGATCGAGGAGGCCCCGCCGACGAAGACAGCACAACCGACGATCCGGGAGCATCGGCAACTCAAAAGCCCGCTGATCCGGATCAAGAGGACGCCCGATAGACCGACACCGTCCAGAGCGGTGTTGGCGGCTATAAGTGACACTCTGTAAAGAGAAAGACATTGGATAAAACATTTCAGTTTAATAAAATTACGTATGTTTCAAGCGCGTTAGGTTAAGTGCGTTAGGATTAACAACAAATTTTGTTTTGTGTTATGCTCAAGGTGAGAAAGATTTAAGTTTGATTTAAGTTAAGCGCAACAGCAAAAATTTATAAGAATCAAGTTCGAGAGACTCGATGATGGATAAGGTTAAAAAATTTAGTTTAAGTGTGACATTTGGTTTTTATTTCCCGTTCACGATGCAAATTTATCGGCAAACGCCAGCGGCGATAGCGAGCGACGGAAAATCGCGGATTAAAAATAATAAAGAACATGCTGAAATATAAAACCCGTTATACATAGGCCTTTAAGGTTCCCTTCCGAAGGCGGGGAGAATGGCGAGACGCGCCGGAGAACATACCGGGTGAGCACGAAGCACCGAACGCAACGGATCGCGAACGCGAAAACTAAGGGTCGGACGACAATGCCGATCATACCGGGTAAGCGGGGCCGAGCCCACAAACATATACAGGGAGGTCCCGTGTTACATCCGCCCCATCCCGATATTTTTCTTTTCTTGTATGTTTAAAACCACATTCATAGTGAATAAAATTACCTACACTTCATAGTAGATAAGTTACCAACACACCGGATAAGTTACCCACATTCATAGTGAATAAGTTACCTACACCCCATAGAGGATAAGTTACTCCGCCTCACCAAACTCCCGGGAAAGTTTCGACCGAACCGCGTCCCGGATCTGGCACCTAAACAGTAGAAGAACTAAGAGAGTTCTGGATCACTTTTAAAAAGGAGGTCGCAAACAACTGGATAAGCAAATAAATGATGAATAAACCGACTGCCAGAGTTACCATTAACAATTACCGACTGCCAGAGTTACCATTAACAATTACCGACTGCCAGAGTTACCAATTACCGACTGCAAGAGTTACCATTGACAGTTACCGACATTGACGATTACCACCGACGACTTACCATCGATGACTCACCACGGACATTTACCATCGACACCTGCCATTGATATTTATCACCGGGTTTCCGATAATCGGAATCACCCAATCACGCGATGAGCCATACATATAATATAAGCATAATATCCCCGCGCGATCCCGCTAGTCTATAAGCATAGAGAATAAGACTGAAGGAAATTCCACTAGAGAATAAGACTGAAGGAAATTCCACTAGAGAAACCTTGCACTAGAGTTACCATAAGAATTTCCACTAAAGTTATTATAGGGAACTCCACTAGGTCCCTCTACGTAACCCTTCCACTTACGTAACCCTTCCACTTACGTAACCCTTCCACCCACGCGACCCTTTCACTTACGTAACCCTTCCACTCAACCACCCCCGCCACTCAAGGAATGAGTATATAAGGACGAACATCCCGAGGGACGTCAGTCTTATTTCGTCAATCATCCTCCGGAAGGGAACTCGACTCCAATCTCTGAGTAAGCATCCTTCTACATCCAAAGCCTTCCTATATCCACTAACACATCGCATACTATTTCATACCACGTACTATCTCATACCGTAATATTCAACAACATTGTTACGTCCCGAGGGATCGCGGCCGCGACGCGGTGCTCGGATCTCTGACGGGAGCTGGTCGCTTTGTCGGGTCGTTAAGCCGAGGGGCTCTACCCGGGGATACCCGCGACCGGGGTAATTCGCGACACGGATTACCGGCTACCAAATCGTTTGATCGATCCGAATTCTAACAGCGTTATCAGAGTTATGTAAATCTAGACGGTCGGCTAAGATACGCTGCTCGAGAACTTCTTCTATGTCAAAACATTCGGGGCACTCGTATGCCGGGCGATAATCAGCCAACGTTCGGGTGCACTCTGAACACGTTTGAAGGTCGGTACGCGGGCCGTACTGCACGTAGTGCCACAAGACACCTTCGACCTTGCGTCTCGCGGATGCGTTTTTAATGAGTTGACAATTTTCGCAGGTTATTGATCCCGTGACTTTATCCCGAAAGAACAATGAGTATACACACTCGCCCGTCATGAGCCACCTTCGGAGAGGTGTAGGAGGCGGGGATATTATGATATCTTGACGCGTCCCGTACGGCGATCGAATAAAAGAGTATCTAGGACACATGGACGCGATGATCTGATTATATTAACGGGTATTAATTTGGGATATGGCGATTATAGTGGGTTCCGATTCGAGGAACTGGAGTCCTCCTTCGTGCTCTACCGAGCGGGTCACGTCCGAGAGTATATCGGTGCACGTGGGACACGCCGCGGGCGGGTTAATCTCTCCGATTAGAACGTCGCATGCATCACACTCTTCCACGTTGTATCGAAACCCGATATGCAAATAATGCCGGATTAGAAGTTTATACTGACTGCGCTGTGGCGCCGATAAATCACGATAGCATGATTCACAGAGATAAAGGTTACTGTTCGGATCCCGATGGCACACGGTGAAGACGCAAATCGCGCGTGATAACCAATTCCTACGCGTGATTCGGGCAATCGGTGAAGGGAAGCGTCGCGCGGCACTACGAGAGCGCGACGGCGCTTCGCTCATGTTAAGTAAAAGATATTGTTGGCACTCACCTTAGTCGAGCTCAATGGGATGTTCTGCGGTGCCCCAATGCTCGGGCACACGGGAATCGTACCGCAGGTGGAGGAACTCGGCACGGCGTCGAGAGTAGTAACCTCGGCGGGGATCGTCCTCTCTGATGTGCTCGATGAATTTATTTGATGGAGTCGGGGGTCTCCCAGGTTCCGTGATGCGGGTCAGTTGATATGGACGATTCTCGAAAAGCGCACGGTAATTCGCACGAGATTCCTCTTTACGTAGCGGCACGTAAGCCAGATGGTGATTGTCACTCGCGGTTTTACGTTGGGCGGTGACCCAGTACCTGCTGCCCGGGATGGTAACCGGTCTATAGCGATTGGTAAGCGCTATGTTCCCGACTATTTTGGGGGTAGCGCCCGCCTTGCGCGCGGGGCCCGCGGCGAAATATCGTTCGTATTCCGGGTCCTCGCGGTATTCGACTCCTAGTATTGGATTAAGAGAGGAGGCGTGGAGGAGGCGGTTCAATCTACGGGTTCGATGTTTAAGTCCTGCTCGCCGCCCTTTCGGCATTTATCTTCATTTAGTTGAATACAACGAGAATGAATACACTTCAGTGGTCCCTATTGCCACATCTCCCACAGTGATAGCGTGCCGCGCGTACAGCACTGCCACGTGTGCGGGTGTAGCGCAGGAAGAGCTGAAGGTCGAGTTTACACGATGCGTTCCTGTTGCGATTGCGAGTGAGCGTGCCGCGCGTACAGCACTGACCCTCTTTACACACTCACAAGCGATAGCGTGCCGCGCGTACAGCACTGCCTCGAATGCAAATGTGATGCAAAAGGAAGGCTTGGAGTTGAAATATTCTTAGAGGTTATTCAATGAGCTGATTTTGCGGCGGGGTTTGGCATAGGATGTGTAGGATTGGTAAAATAAATTATGAAATGCGAAGGTTCGATTTAAATGATAATGTATTACAAAAGAGTTATACAGATTCTTAATACAAAACTAAAGTTAGGTTACAAATGAATATAACAACAACTAAACCTTCGATGGGTTCTAGAGTAAACGTGGTTGGACTTGTTTCAAAGATGGCGCGGGGTGACGCTAAGGCCACGCGGTGACGCTGCAGAGTTAAGATGGCGCGGGGTGACGCTAAGGCCACGCGGTGACGCTACAGAGTTAAGATGGCGCGGGGTGACGCTAAGGCCACGCGGTGACGCTACCGAATATTGTAATATGCGCACTGTGATGCTATTATTTAATCAGAATATGAGTATGCACAAATGGTGTCACCGAATGTTACAATATAAAGATACACAAGGCGATGCTGTCGAAAGTTGCAGTATGAAAACACGCGAAGCGATGTCGTCGAATATTACAATATGAAAATACACGAAGCAATGCTGTTGAATATTACGATACAGTATGAGGTAATACGTGGCATGAAATAGTATGCGATGTGTTGGTGGATATAGGAAGGTTTTGGATATAGAAGGATGCTTACTCAGAGATTGGAGTCGAGTTCCCTTCCGGAGGATGATTGACGAAATAATACTGGCGTCCCTCGGGATGTTCGCCCTTATATACTCATTTCTTTGGTGGCGGGGGTGGTCGAGTGGAAGGGTTACGTAAGTGGAAGGGTTGCGTAGGTGGAAGGGTTACGTAAGTGGAAGGGTTGCGTAGGTGGAAGGATTACGTAAGTGGAAGGGTTGCGTGGGTAGGAGGGTTACGTAGAGGGACCTAGTGGAGTTCCCTATAGGAAATTCTAGTGGAAAGTTTCTCTAGTGGAGATTTCCTTCAGTCTTATTCTCAAGTGGAATTTTCTTCAGTCTTATTCTCTATGCTTATAGGCTAGCGGGATCGCGCGGAGATATTATGCTTATATTATACGTATTCCTCATCGCGTGATTGGGTGATTCCGATTATCGGAAACCCGGTGATGAATATCAATGGCAAATGTCGATGGCAAGGACGTCGATGGTAGTCGTCAATGGTAAGTCGTCGATGGTAAGTTTGAATGTCGGTAACTGTTAATGGTAACTCTAACAGTAGGTAATGGTAATGGTAACTCTGGCGGTCGGTAATTTATCGTTTATTTGCTTATTTAGTTGTTTGCGACCTCTTTTCAAAAGTGGTCCAGAACTCTCTTAGTTCTTCTACTGTTTAGGTGCCAGATCCGGGACGCGGTTCGGTCGAAACTTTCCCGGGAGTCTGGTGAGGCGGATGTACAAGCTCTAGTGGGAGTGACTCTTCAGTCTTAAAGGGATGAGGCGGTGTGTTGGTAACTTATCTTCTATGAGGTGTAGGTAACTTATTCGGTATGTTGGTAACTTATTCACTACGGAGTGATTTTTAAACATAAAGAAAAAGAAAAAATATCGGGATGGGGCGGATGTAACACCTCCCCCCCTATTTTAAAATGTTGGACTATGCGCCAACATTTTGCTACGTATGTCTAGGTGTATGGTTACAATTTTATTAATCTAGGGTTACATGTTTTCTTATCATTTATTTGTTGTCATGCAGGTATTTCCTAAGTCCGCCGTAGTCCATTTCTCTGACTTCGCCGTTGCTCGTGCTGGGGTCTCCTTTTGCAGGGATGAGTGTTGTCATCTCAAGAGGTGGTGCTTCCGGGTCAATGTTTTCGGCGGGGGTGGGCTTTTTGTTGCTGATATGCAGGAGCAAGTGCGTAACGGAACTCCATACTGCCCCCAGGAGGTGTAAGCTCCAGCCGTAAACGGAGTGAAGTGCATAGCCTCTGATGATGGAGTCGATTATCAGCTTGGCTAATCTGAATAAAAGAATAATGGCGAGCACTCCGGCGCTTGCTGAGCCGAACGTGACGAATCCGTTCCACAGGCGTTGCCCGGTACTTTCTGCGATCTTCTTTAACGATTCCTCGTCCATTAGGTTGTAGAGAGAGACGGTGCCGCGAGGAATGCTGTGTCCCATTGCTCCTTGCACCAGCGTATTTATCATCGCCGGTTTTTCAATGGGGAACATTATATGATTGCGGAAGCGGTCCAGATCTCGTGTGGAATATATGCCGCTCGTGGCGAGGTTAGTTGGATTTACATATTTCCACTGTGGTTTGGTTAGTGGTTGGATTGTTGGTGGCGGGAATGCTTCCATCGGACGTGGCATTAGTTTAAACCATGCTTCGTCTATCCTATACATCGCGGGCAAAAGTTCGTTACAGTCCCTGGTCGTTCCGCTTTTCGTTAGGACGCGGGATTTTGGGAGTAGAAAATACGACGTGTTGCCGTGCGAG
The DNA here is from genome assembly GCA_030770225.1 of Temnothorax unifasciatus. Taxonomy (NCBI): domain Eukaryota; kingdom Metazoa; phylum Arthropoda; class Insecta; order Hymenoptera; family Formicidae; genus Temnothorax; species Temnothorax unifasciatus. The sequence goes on along the minus strand of JASTWK010000642.1, from coordinate 50,503 downwards.
ACTGGTAATTCGTTGTAGCAGTTTTCCGTCTGTCTCACTTTGCATGTTACTGGCACACATTTTACTACGTAGATAACTTCCCCGGCGGTGATTGCGGTGTATCCCGGTGACTTCATAAGTCGGTAAGCCATTTCGTCGGGAGCGATGCTAGCGAGTGATAGGGCGTTTTCTAGTATCTGTTTTTCCAGAGCGCATTTTTGACTCATTATATCTCGATACATCTGTGTCAGCTGTGTCCTCATGTGTTTCTCGACATAGATAAATTTGCTGTTTACATACGTGAAAATGTCGAGATTGTCGATCGATATGCCGGTCTGGATCTTGAATGTACGTCCCGGCTTTGTCTCGAGGATGAATAGTTTTGGGTGTTCCGTCTGGATTATCTTGTATCCGCATAGGTTTGTCTCCGTGGTTTTGGCCAGGGCGAAGGTGATGTCTCTCGTTGTTAATGTGTATATAGTAGGAGTTTCCTTTTGGCCTGGTTTCGGTGAAACTCGATGGGCTTTTCCTTCGTATAGTACGTCGTATTTGTTGCATTGACAAGTGTCGGTTGGGAGTGTCTTCCAGAATGTCATGGTCCCATCTGCATCGTAACACTCGCCCTCCATGGCAGGGCAGCGGGTGCCGGAAGGCAAGATCACCTCGTTCGTTGAATGTTTCACAGACAGCTCCATTCGCCGAGTTGTGATCTTCACTGTCGCCTGTACGAAGACGTCGTTCCAAGTGCCGAGAGGGTCGCTGTATTGTGCTCCTTCACAGCTTCCATCCATGGTCAGCGATCCGGCCATGGTGATGGCTCGGGTAGTGGTGGCGTTTATCTTGATGCCATCTATTATTCCGCTGGCGCCGCCCAGATAGAGGGATCCGCTGTCTTGCATTTTGCGGCATGCATCGCCCGATATCTCGCGGATATATTCATATTTTCCGTTTAACACTGCCGAATTGTAGGACGACCATCCGCAGTATTTTATGTCTCGGTCGATTTCTATCTTGCACTGTATGCCGGTGGTATGGTCGAACTCGCTTAGTTGTAGGAGCTGCAGGTATGTTTCCTCCGTGACGGGTTCCAGGTCTTCCAATTCGCAGTTCCCGATGTCGGTGAGTGACAGTGTTGTCACGTTTAGTCCCTCTCCTCTGCAGTCAAAACCTACCAGGCCATGTGCTGGAGTGCTGATTACTGTTATGATGGTTACCCAGGCAGTGAGGAGCTCCATGACTGCGCGGTGGTTCGGGTTACACTGCCGCTGGTGGTCGCTGGGTCGTGCTTATATCCTAGGTTTTATGGCTAGTTTTATGACTACATGGGAGTGGGGAATAAACATACAGTGTGGAGGGAAGGAGTTCTTAATTTCTACGTGCCGTGGCGGGGGAGGTCCTTAAGTTCTAGCTAATTTTAACTTATCGATGTGTACTATTCTAAGCTTATTGCCTACTTGGAGTTTAACGTTGTTATTTCCTTGAATTTCTAATATCTCGTAAGGGCCTGTGTACTGGTCATCTAGTTTTCCCTTGTTCGGCTCCTTTAAGAGATACGCACGGTCTCCGACTCTAAAGGCGCGTGCATTCATTTTCTTGTCATAATACGTTTTAGATCGCGCCTTTGCGCGATTTAAGTTTTCGCGGGCGTTATCCTGCGTAACACGTAGTTTTTCGAATAGTTGTTTTAAGTAATTTACATATGTTTCGTTGGGTTCGTTTTCTAGGGTCGGATCGCTCGACGGGGCGCGCGCGGTTTTTCCGAATACTAGTTCGTATGGTGTATAAAGTGTGCCCTCGTGTACGCTAGTGTTGTACGAGAAGGTCGCAAATTTCAAGTACTCGTCCCAATCGTGCCTTTCACAGAAGTGTTTCAAATATTCCCACAATACATGGTGCGATCTTTCTACAGAACCGTTTGATTGCGGCCTATAGGCTGTCGTCTTGTACTGGTTAATGCGAAATTTTCTGGCAATGTTGCGCATAAGCGCGTTTATAAAATGGCTGCCTTGATCCGTGAGCCAGGCTCTCGGGGCTCCATATATGCAAATAAAATCCTTAGCGAACGCGTCGGCTACGTCTATGGCGGACGCATTTTTTAAAGGGATTGCCAGGGAGTACTTTGTGAGGAGGTCTTGGATGGTGAGGATATAGGAGTGTCCTGTGTCCGTGGTGGGCAGGGGTCCCATGATGTCCATGGAGATCTTGTCGAAGGCTGCTCCTGGAGTATCAGTGAGCACCATCGGTTGTCGTGTTTTGACGCGGACCAACTTCTTTAGTTGACAGCTCCTGCAGTTCTGGATGAACCTTTGGACATCTGCTTTCATTCCTGGCCAGTGGTATCGTTCCCTAAGTCGTCGGTACGTCTTGGTGACTCCCTTATGTCCTCCGATCGTTGAAGCGTGATATTCCTTCAAGATGCCGGGCCTTTCGGCGTCAAACGGCATTGAGATATAGTTTTTGCATATCATGATTCGAGTGGGGCTGTCTTGGAACGTGTCCCCCAGTATTCGGCGGACCACCGAAAACATCATGCCGTCTATGCCTCCCTTGCATATGGCGACGGTCGTAAGTTCTAGTTTGGTGCATACATCGAGTAGGGATGAGATAGCTTCTCTCACCCATTTCCTTTGAGTGTCCTCCGAGACGCATGTCTTGATGGGGAGGGCAATGAGCTTGGTCCTTCCCTGTGTTATCACTCGGGCTCGGCCGAGTGTCGGATCCACGATTGTTGGGAGTCTTCCTTGCTCCATGAGCATTCGGCCGCCGGGATCACATGGTTCTCCTTGTTGCGAGATGAATACCACTAGGTGCTCTTTTCGCGCCAAAAAGTGGTCTTCGATTTCTGTGATCCGGGCCCTTGCATGGGGGTCGAATGGCTCGTTCGGGTTGTCGAAAACCTCGGAAGTCGTGCTGTCGGTGTCGTCCGTTTCGTCACTGTCCAGCGCTATACCTGGATCGGAGTCTTCGTGTTCTTCGTTACTGTTTATGCTCTCGTTGCTGTTGTCTGGTGCGTTCTCCTCGATGACTTCTTCCTCCTCTTCCGCGGGGGGAGTTATTTCCCGGTTCCGGACCGAGCCGGGGTCGGGGGAGTCGTGGCGTCTTCTTTTGGTGCCGGGCTTGGAGGAGAACAATGATTCGTCGGAGTCGGTGGATTCAGTGGTTTTTGTGAGGGGGAGGATTTGTTGTTGTACAGGGTTGCGAGACAGAGCGTCTGCGTTCGCGTTGATTTTTCCTGCTTTGTAAGCGAGGTCGTATTCGTATTCCAGAAGTTTCAGCCTCCAACGGACCAAACGCGACGACGGATCTTTCACTGAGTTTAACCAGACAAGAGGTTTGTGATCAGTGATTAATTGAAACCTGCGACCGAACAGATAAGGTCTAAAATGTTTTACACAGTACACAACAGCAAGCAGTTCCTTTTCGATCGTAGAGTAATTTTGTTCCGCGGCGTTAAGTAGTCGCGATGTGTACGCGATCGGTAAATCCTTACCTACGGGGCCTTGGCTCAAAATCCCCCCGATCGCGGTACCTGAGGCGTCTGTGGTTACAACAAAGGGCTTTGTAAAGTCGGGGTGTTGCAGGATGGGGTCGGAACACAATAGGTCCCTTAGGTGGGAGAATGCCGCTTCGTGCTCCTGCCTCCAGGTGAAAGCGATATCTTTCTTTAGTAGGCTCGTGAGTGGCTTCGCGATTTTCGAAAAGTTCGGGATAAACCGACGGTAATATCCTGCTAGACCTAGGAACTGCTTGATGTTTTTCGCGTTCCGAGGACGGGGGAACTGTTGGACTGCCTCGACCTTTTTAGGGTCGGGTTTCACTCCTGCCTCGGAGATCACGTGTCCGAGGTAAGTGACTTCCTTACAAAGAAATTCGCATTTGTCGGGTTGCAATCGCAACCCCGCGTCTCTAAGGCGTTCCGCTAATTTATGGAATTTTATCAAATGCTCTCGCAGTGAGCTAGAATATATTATAATATCGTCTAAATATACGAATAATTCAACGCCTTGGAGTCCCTTCAGTACCTGATTCATCAACCTTTGGAAGGTCGATGGCGCGTTCTTTAGCCCAAATGGCATACGCTTAAATTCGTAATGGCCGTACGGCGTGGAAAATGCCGTTTTGTGTGCGTCGGTTTCGTCCATCCGTATCTGATGGAACCCCGAGGCGAGATCGAAGACGCTAAAATATTTTGCGCTTTCCAGTTGATCTAATATTTCTACGATATTAGGCAGAGGGTGCGCGTCACCCACGGTTTTCTCATTAAGGGCGCGATAGTCTATGACCATGCGCCATTTTTTGTTGCCTTGCGAGTCAGGCTTCTTGGGCACAATCCACAAGGGGGAATTGTATGGCGATGTCGACGGTTGAATCACGTCGTTATCCAAAAGGTCCTTGACCTGTCGGTCGATTTCCTCCTTGTGCATTGGCGGGAATCTATATTGTTTAGTGTTTATGGGAATGTCGTTGGTGGTCGGTATTTTATGTGTTATTTTGTCGGTATGGTGAAGCTTGTCTTCGGGCAAGCGGAATAAATCGCTATACTTCTCAATGAGTTTATGTACATGCTCCCTTTCTTCGTCGTTCAAATGGTCTAGACGAAGTAATTCCTTTATTTTGTCAACGCGTGACTTACTCAGGAATGTCGCTATTACTCGGCGAGCCTTCCTGTCTTTCCTGGTCATTCTCGGCCCTAAGGTGGGACGACCAGGGGGTTTTGGGTGTCGAAGGAAGGTGCTTTTATGACCTTTGTTGGATATGGAAGATTCAGTGGATTTAGAAGATTTAGTGGATTCAGTGGATTCAGTGGATTCAGTGGATACAGAGGATTCAGTGGATTCAGTGGATACAAAGGATTCAGTGGTGGATGCGTGGGGCGGGCCGGTAGAGTAGGTTTCTACTTCTAACAGCTCGACTACCGGTAGCGAGATTTCCACATCTCGTTCGCCGGTATTTATAATGCCAATATAGGCTATACCGCCGCGATTCGTGACGACGGCGTCTCCTAAGCAGACGTCATCGTGCACGTGCATCCGTGGAACGTAACCCATTTCTATTTCGGGGTTACTGACTCGGAGGGGCAAGGAGGTGCGTGTCCTTGCCGGAATTGTAAATATTTTAAGTGGGGGTGCCGCGCTAGCCTCTTCGCTAATGGGTTTCGTAATTAGGGGAATCGTCGTTCCCTCCCAGGTTAGGAGGTTTTGCGTGGCGTAGTAGGAGTAATATGTGCTACCTAACTCGGGGATCTGAAGGGGGAGCGGGGCGGGGGGGACTTGAGCGGCGCGCGGGTCTATTGTTTATTAAATATTTATAAACATATCGTTGACAAAGGGGGTGCCGCCGGGGGGGGAGGGGGGGAGGGGGGGGTAGGTGTCCGCGTTTTAAGGTGAGGGGGTCCGGGGGGGGGGGGAGGTGTCGGCGAGCGCGTCGGGACATGTTGTTTATTAAATATTTATAAACATATCGTTGACAAAGGGGGTGCCGCCGAGGGGGAGGGGGAGGGGGAGGGGGATGGTGTCCGCGTTCTAGGGCGAGGAGGAGGGGGAGGGGGAGGGGACGTTCGCGTTTTCGGCGCGGGGTATTACAAAGGCTAACGGGCGCCGTTCGGCTGCTGGAATTTTATCGATGAATATAAACAAAACAACTTGTCTGTGCAATGATCTCACCCCTGTAGAATATGCGAGCCGCCATTCGGTTACGGCGTCTCACACTACAAAAGCGAGCGTCGATGGTCCGACGACGGTTTAAAGATAAAATGACCGAGGTAAACAATTGATAAAATTTGTCTCCGATGACGACGATTCAACCGTTGCGGAGTCCTTTTCATGTTTTTTTCTAGGAAGAGCCGCTGCCGATTACGATTTAACCGTCGCGGGCGGTATTCGGTTATGGCGCGGCATATTACAAAAAGCGAGCGCCGACGTCCGGCTGCTGGAATGTATAAACAAAATATGTCCAACGACAATTATACAAAACGCATAGCATCCATTGTCGCCAGGATGATTATTAATCCGCATCTTGCGGATCAGTCTTCAGCTAGCTTTCGCAACGCGAACGTTCATATTCGAGGGTGAAGGTTTTTTGTGAAGAAAAAAGAGGATTCTAGCGCGCAGTCGAGAGTTTGAAACGGCATTGACACTGTGTGAAAAAAATATGGACAACGCGGGAACAGATAAACGTTATTGCTCGTCGATTGTGCATAATCTTCGTGGCAGAGAGGTCGGTTTTCGAAACGTGCTCACTCGCACTAACAAGTGGTGCCCAACACATCACGCGTTGCAAAGATATCATATTATTGATACAAGTCTACCGACTCCGATTTGGCCTAATAACTTTCACATTATCATGTGTCGTGGCAGAATTAACGATTATTATGTATCGCGATGCAAGCCTGGAGATGATGAGTACGGCGATGATATATATGATGGCCATCGAGATGAATACTTATCTGAACGACTCATCTCACTACGCTCACGAATGTACTGTTTAGCAGGACATCATTGGCAGGACTATTATCATTATGAAGATGACCTTTGTGAGTTTATCCCTGAAACGCAAATAGCAATCCGCTACATGGAGTGGTGTCCTAAGCATCGTATCAGGGAGCCCAATTGGATTTGGGGAACATATATTTTGACAGAGGATGATGAGGAGGATGATTTATTTATTCCTACACGCGACTGGTAAGGTGTGACATAGGTTAGTGAAATGTAACGTAGAGTTATTTTTAATATTTTTTTCTTTCTGTTTAGTACCCCTATGCCCCATTATAGATGGTAATGGGTGCGGATCTGCAGCTGAAATGGTCCACGGTCTTCGCGTCACAAAGATACATCGCGTATTGCAATTCGCTCAATCTACGTGGCTCCGCACTTACATCGAGCTCAATACAAAATTTAGAACACAGGCCAAAAACGATTTCGAAAAAAATTTATTTATTTTTATAAAATTGTTAAATTTTTTATTAAAATTACCATACTTCTTCTTGTTCAATTTCGAATGGGTGTGAAGAAATTATGTTGTGAATTATACTTAAAAAATACATTTTTTATTCTTCTTCTTTTACATATTTTTTTGTTTTTTACATACTATGGTAGCGCACTAAAAAATAAAGCTGCGAGCTCACAATCGACGAGCTGATGTTTATCGAAGGCGTCGCTATCGCGTATTACATTCAATACTTGCGTAGGATCCGTTACGGTGGACGCGATTTTTGAGAATTGCGAGAACTTGACATCGACCGTCTCGACAATTCTACTCAATCGGTGGAACATCGCGTCGATGCACATATCAAGATCGAGCATACGGCGTAACGTTGATTCGACCATCGTTAAGCGTACGTTTAAAGACTCGAGACGTACGAGTTTGACACCGTTAATCGTACAAATTCTCAATGTTAGCGGTCCAACGCTTATAAAATCGCACGTATTTTTACAACATCGAAGGAAATTCTGAATGTTCAGTCGTTGTTCGTAGAATCCCTTCCACGTTTCGTGGGACAGTATCAATTCCGTTCCTCGATGATCTCCTACGGCGATCTCCACGTAACTCGGTGGACCCACGTTGACGCCAATTTCGAGGAATTTGTATCCCGTAGCCGTCAACGCGTATCGTCTGCTGAGTATACGAACCGCGCGACGCTCCAACGAAATACTGTAAAAATAACGAAATTAGTAATTTAAAAAATACAATTTATAATTTGCAATTTTAAAAAAATATAAAGCTTTATAATTTAAGAAAAAAACGAAAACTTACTTGTTACATTTGTTCTCGTACGATGGAGTTTCATCATCGTGAATGGGTACGTAATAATTCATGCGTATGCCACCGCTGCTGCTGCTTCCTTCAGCGGAATACATTATCTCGGTTATGGAGAAGCGGACCGTTGATGCAAGCGACCGATGCAAGACTGATCGTCGTTATAAAATTAATCGAATATACGCGGCAACCAAAACTATGATGAAGGAAGGGGAAATTAATGTTTCTGGAACGCGCAATCAGCGCTCTGAAATTTTTAGGAGAGGGGGCTATGGTATCATATCCTATTTACCCGTAATCTTAACAATTCATATTTATAATATTAAATTAATTTAATTACCTTTCAAATTTTTACATATCCTCGAAATTTTGAATAAAACATAGTCATTGACAGAGTCGCAGTCTCTTAATCGCAAGTGAGTTAAAACCTGCAAAATTTTTTTATCAATCTTAACAAATGTGTAGCCACAGAAAATCCACTTGATGTTAAATCCAACTGTTTTAAATATTGACTTGTGGGTGCAAAAAAAGATATTATATTATGGATGTGAGTAGAATTTTTACATTGTATATTACATAAATTTAAACATTTTAATTTAAAGAGACTACGATCCCATGTTATTCTTCTGAGACGTTTATTTACTGCGTACATATAACTCAACGATCTCATATCTAGGTTTTTTAAATATTTTTTTAGAATTATTTTATCCTGCAAAGATAAAAAATAAAATTTTAATACATGAGATTACATGTGGTGGCCGCGTGTACCCCTACCAAAGATAGCGCTACACTAATTAACCGCGTTTTCTCGCGAGCGCTCGACCGCGCCGACTTAAGTAAACAAATTCGACAACAATATTTATTGTCCTGATCGACGCTCTCATCGACGATCTTGTCGGACGATATAAGCTATAGGCAGACATGTACATGTGGAGAGTCATATCATCATGACCCGCAGAGAGTTGCATGGTATTGTTGGGGACTCATATTCCACACATCTAACCATACACTACTACTACTACTCTCCACTACATATGTTATCCTCAAAATACATTTTGAGTACTTACAAGAAGTACAGATAAATTCTTGCAGAGTGACTTTCCTTAATTACTGATAGCAGTTTGATATTATACTTTGTATTATCCAAATGATAATTCCTGTGATATTTCTTATCCTTAGAAGATATATCGCTGTGAAGAATATTAATTTTACTTGTCAAGGGTGAGGATATTTATGAAATGCTAAAATTTTTCATATCAATTGCACAGCATCTAGCCATGTAGAATACTTTGAAGAGCTGGACACATAAAATTTGTTTTTAAAACAACAAAAAAATATGTGTGAAAAATTTCAGAAAGAAACCTCGAACAGTTTTAAATTTATTCTATTCTAAAAATCACCTCCAAAAACAGCATTCTATACAAGAATACCCCCTTAAGAGAATAAAAAAAAAAGATTGAATATTACATATAAACAATTATTATAATACCGTTCACAAATACTACAATATTCAAGAAATTTCTTTTGAAGATCGAGTATATCCAAGTGAGCATTTTTATCACGTTGGTTTTTTTAAAAGGTCTTTTGTATATGTTATAAATTCCTTGGTTGTTAAGTTGTCCCAAGTTTGTAGTGAATTTAAGGGTAAAATATAACAAAAAATTCTCTCCGTGCATGTAATAATATCATCAGAAAATACATACCATGACTAATGTTTTCGAAAAATCTCCATAATTCGGAAAATTGGTAGGTGTTCCAATTATATTTCTAGCTGTTTCGGCTAAACTTCTATTATTAATATGACATCCTGTCGCAGTGGCACCATTCCCAAATTGATAGATGAAATCAACACAATCCATTACATGCAATACTTATTATAATTATCCCACAATTAAAAATTATATATTATTATAAATTTATCTTGTATGCTCTTATGATGTCAGACTGATAATCGAAGTAACATATTTTTATTCGTTCATCAAAGTATATCACACAAACGCTATTTGTAAGCCGAACAATAGGGTAACTCAGGTATATACGTCACACCTAAGGACAACTCAAATACTACTGCGGCTTGACGCATCCCTCGATATGTACCCTTTGCTCTTTCCCACTCCAACTGAATCTTGAAAGATCATTTCTTTCTTTGTTTTGCATTTCTTCCTCTGTTTTGTGTACTGCATCGTGAAAAAAATAGCGCAAAACAGATACGTCTACGCAATAACCATCACCCCTTTTCCAAGAAAAAATTTGTTTATGGCACCATGAAACACGAATAGTCCTCGAGTGGATAACGTATTATAAGAAAGGATATTAATAAAGATATCATACATCTATTTCAATTTCAAGTATTTAATATGGCACATACGTCATACATACTTTTTTGTATATTTAATATTTTATATTGGATATTTTGTATTTAATATTTTTTTACATAGCTTATTTTTTATATGTTTTAAAAATACGATCTGCATGAATTAAATCACATTGTCCTTGTGTATCCATGAATTGTGTGATCCATCGAATCCCAGCCATTTCACGTAGGCCTCGTCACTCCCTCCTGTGCAGTACTCTTTACACGAGATACGTGTCCGGGTAAGTCGCACGATGTAACTCGTGATCGTAGAACGCTCCAGCGATAGATTTTCCGCGATAGTCCTCCAGCAGATAGGTTACGAGATTAGTACGTTGCACTTTAACGATCTTAAACACCTCGATGATCCAATTCGGCGTATAACCCTTCTCGAAAATGGTCTTGTATTTGCTGACGCGTACCGAGTCGACGTTACATATATTACGTTACATACATATACTACTGCATACGTTATACTATTACATATGTACGTGCTTATACTACATTCATACATTCATACATTCATGCGTTATACGACAGACATACGTTACACTACTACGTTATTACTACTACTATATTACGTTACATACATATACTATTATATGCGTTATACTATTACATACATGCATACATACATCATACATACATACATACATACATACATACATACATACATACATACATACATACATACATACATACATACATACATCATACATACATCATACATACATACGTACATACGTACATACGTACATACGTACATACGTACATACGTACATACGTACATACGTATTTACGTACATACGTACGTACGTACATACATACATACATACATACATACATACATACATATACTACTACATACCCCAGATAGTAATGCCTGATGATCAAATTTCATCACGTCATGATCTTCTGATATTGATCGAAATGTGATGTATGTCTTGTGATCACATTGTGATGATACACATCATGAGTACAAGTTAACATGTATATGAGGAAATATATGAGCTCAGATATTGACGTTACTTAGCCAACTCATGATAATCACATGCTGATCCTGGTGGAAATAATTTTACAACAATTACCGCGAGCGCTAGTACCGCACGCTGCCGCAACGCGGCTATATCACGCGTCACTTTCTCGAAATCAAAAATCATCACGCGCTAATATAAAAGGCGAGCTTGTGAGAAGCCTAATTACAATGTTCTTTACTGCAGATCAACTTAAGTGATACCTCTGGTATCACATAGTGCAGAGGTCTGCGAAGCAATTTTTGATAAATTGTTGGATACGTCTTACTTATTTATTTACATGTTTTTAAATAATTTTATTAAGCATGTAATATTTAAAATTGTTGTCATTTCTTGAGCTTTATATGCACACAATATGCAGTATTTCATTGAACATTTATGTGTTCATTATGTCACTATTTTGTAAACGTTTATATATATTTCATAACATGTCTGCAGTCTGAGCAACATATGAGCCCGCATCTGTGTCTATTCCTGCCATCATGTTTTTAATAAACGTGAGTACAATATGTACTCAGAACGAACACATTTTGCTATCTGAGACGTTACCGGATGGCGTACACATTGATGGAGATGTCGTTGAGTCGTTCGAACCGTTTAATTTGTTTCAAAGATGCACACAATATGCAGTATTTCATTGAACATTTATGTGTTCATTATGTCACTATTTTGTAAACGTTTATATATATTTCATAACATGTCTGCAGTCTGAGCAACATATGAGCCCGCATCTGTGTCTATTCCTGCCATCATGTTTTTAATAAACGTGAGTACAATATGTACTCAGAACGAACACATTTTGCTATCTGAGACGTTACCGTGGGGGCTTTGTAACGTACATACATACATACATACATACATACATACGTACGTACATACATCATACTGTTGTGAGCGCACAACGATGTAGAGAGTAATTAATGCACTTGGCAACACCAAGTGCCTCCGATACGAAATCCGACCCTAGCGACAAACGTAAAATCCACATCCGCCGAAAAGACTGACGATTGCATCGGACGACCGATCATCCGATGCAATGCGACACGATCAAAAACGCTGACCGCGTAGGGCTAGCGCTAACTCGGGAGCCCCCGAGTTAGCAACAGAAGCGGATGAATACCGCGGAGTCCGACGATCGGCGGGCAGTCGCAAATTACCATCAAAGCGGAGACGTGCGTCCAAGAACGTACTGTCACTATTCCAATAATTATAAATCGTTCACTGCGACGCGAGTATCGGGATTTGAAATAAAGGGGATTATTGTAACTTTGGGCAAATCAAATATATTCAACTGATTATTTTACACATTGCGACGAGCTTTATTCTCCGACCCGAAATCTCCGAATCCTGTGCCGGAACTCCCAGTCACGGCACAACAATTGGTGGCAGCGGTGGGATTTCGGCAATCGGAGAACGTCCCCGTCGCGTGTGTTTCCGTCACGAGTATTCGCCTGAAAGAAAAGAGCGAACAAGTGAAAGTGGTGTAATCAGCCCGGACGGAAGTACCCGGTAGCAGCCCGCTCCAGAGGAAGGAAGCACCCGGTAGCAGTCCGCTCCAGAGGAAGGAAGCACCCGATAGCGGCCCGTTCCAGAAGAAGGAAGCACCCGGTAGCAGCTATCAGCGACACCGGAGAAGGCCCCGACCTACCGCACGGACTCGCCAGCCCGAAGCAGCGAAGCAGGGACGAGGCGAAGCAGCCAGGCGGTCCTGCAGAACCCGAATCAACGGAAAACAGACACGATGCGTTACACGGCGTTATTGTAAGTCCGTTCCAATCTATTATTGCGAGCGCCGAATGTAAAACTTCGCGAGCGATGCGATACGGATCGTGTACGCCGATAGCAACACTTAATGTCAGACGGCGAAATCACCCCGTCCCGTCCCGTCCGAAACGAATCGTTCTTGCACAGCGAGACAGCGCGGCGCGCGATTGAATGTAGCTCGCGAAGCCCCGTACGCGTAAATAGACGTACCATTAGCGAAGCGTTAGACCGCGTGCGACAGAATTTAGACTCGCGATTGTCAGACGACGACTCGCCGGTGCTAGAATTGCACCCGAACGTTGTAATAGAACGCGAATTTTCGTTCGACGAAGTAGACGCGAGTTTAACGCGCGAAAATAATAACGGCGACGGTAGACTGACCCCGACTGAAACCGACGCACAGCCAGACGGCGCAGGCAGTACAAATAGCAGCGAATACTTCCTCTCGTCACCCGACAGCAGTATAGTCGAATCTGACTGGGATTCCGCGGAGGACATTATGAGCCAGCGAGGAAGAGCGACTCAGGACAATATACCCCGCGACGAGACTCAAGATATGCCGCGGACACCCGAGCAGGTCGACGCGGAAATAGCGCGATTCCAACCCTCGGCTAACGGGCGACCGTTAGAGACCGACCAAAGTCGAGCCCCCGAGCCGACACACGCGGACCTCGCGGCACAGGGCGCCGTGATCACCGACATGCTGAACATGTTGCGCGACATACAGGACCGTTTGAACCGTGCAGAGGCCACGGAATTCGACCGTTCTGTCGAACTCCTTCGCGCAATACGCGATGTACAGGACCGCGTAAGCAGGGTAGAGGCCACAATTTACGATCGTCCTAGCGAAATAGGTCGCCGCGTACGTAGCCAAGGACCTCTGGACGTCACCTACGGGCGAACGAATGACGACATTCGGAACCAACCGGGACACCATATCGGGTTCCTCAGCTTAAAGGAAGCCCGCAACATGATTCCCGAGATAAACGGCGAATCCCGGGAGCGCGTTCGCGAATTTATGAGCGCGAGTACTTACGCGATAAAAAACATACACCCCGCGGACGAATCGATGCTTCTAGAGGCCATACTATGTACGAAGTTCAAGGGCAAAGCCATGACGGACTTCGACACGCGCGATATTCGCGATTTCGAGCAATTAAAACGCGAGCTAGAAACGGAATATCTCGGAAAGCGCGGCATGACTCATCTGCAGCTAGAATTTAACTCCCTGAAACAAAAACCGGGAGAAAGCGCTCAAGAATTCGGGCGCCGAGTCGAAAAGCTAGCGCGAGAATTATACGAGGCCATGGAGGAAGGCCAAGGGCACTCGCAGGAGCAGCAGAAAGCGATTCTCGACAGCGTTAAAATGCAGGCCCTGCATAATTTCCAAATCGGGTTGCACGACGATATCAAGATGTTGGTCCGAGCACAACGATATCAAAGCCTGCAGGAGGCAATAACCGGCGCCAGCGCAGAGGAAAAGGTGAAAGGCCCCTCCCCGCGGAACGGACAACCGGTAAATAGAAACAAATTCAATCCGGAAAACGCGCGAAATGCGGGAAGCGCGACCATACGATGCCACAAATGTGGAGAAACAGGCCATTACGGGCGAGATTGCCGTACGAGCCGATACGCTAATAGGTTCTCGTTGCCGAGAGCAGAAAAGCCCAGCGGAATAAATACCGTCGAAAAGTATTGCGATCATTGCGAAAAGGTAGGGCATAAACGGGAAGATTGTTGGCAGCTAATGGGCCGATCCGAAAAGGAAAGAACACGCCATTCTAAAACTAATGGAAATAAAAAACCACAGATATATACAACAGTAAAAGCGTTTAAGCATACGTTAGACAAGGACCATGAAATATCGAATAGCAGCAGCAGCAGCAGCAGCAACAGCAGTAGTAGCGAAGAAGAAAAGAGACCGAGAAAGCCTAAGGCGCGAGCCGTGAGCGAATATCAAGTTACTCAAGTGACGAGCAAGACTAGAAAAAATTATAATCTCGATCTCGTAACACTCCCGATGCAAGAAACCAAAACGGGAAAAATGAAATTTTTGCTCGATTCCGGAGCAGCACTAACTTTTATCAAAATAGGAAATTTGAAAGGCAATACACAAATGCGTGAAAAGAAACTCGCACTGACAGGGATAACAGGACACCAACTGTACACCCTTGGAAAAATAAAAGCCACGATAAAATTGGGAAAACAAGTCATACGCCATACAATACACGTAGTAAACGACGACTTCCCGATGGACTATGAAGGAATACTAGGAATCGATTTCATCAAAAAGCACAGAGCTGACTGTCTCCATGGGAAAAACGTATTGAGAATCGGCGGGGTAAATCTTAAGCTACAACCGTATAAGAAGCTGATTCAACCCCTCCGCAGTAAAACAATCATACAAACGATAGCTGCAGACCAAAATAGAATAGGTATTGTAAAACGTGTAAAACCTATTTCTGGAGTCTTTATCGGAAGTTGCATAATAAAACCAATAGATTCCACTTGTCTGATAAGCAAATTAAACGTCACCGAGAAGACAGTCGAGATGCTCACACCGCATGTAATTCAAGAAGAGGTGCCGGTGAATGACACGGTTGACGTACTCACATTACCCGCGACGGAAGAGCGCAACTCAAGTCAAGAACAACGCGAGAAATTAGGTAAAGAACGCATAAAAATTTTAAATAATAAAAAGGAAAACGCGTTAGAGCAGAAATGCGATGATTTTTGCGATATATTTCGTTTGGAAAACGATAAGCTAACACACACCACGGCGGTGAAACATAAGATCACGACGCGAACTGATAGCGCGACGGAGAACGTCCGCCTACCCGTGAAACATAAAGAAAAAGTAAATAAAAAATCTGATGTTTCAAGAGAAATAAAATTACGCATCATTATAAATTTTTTCATCCTCTATCAACACCTCACAACAGGAGCGTCGGCGTCGCCCGTACCACCGTACGAAGTGACGCAATTTATCAACGAGCCAGGCATCTATTTCGAGAAAATCGGACACCTGCAGCAAACGAAAGCAACATGGAAATTAGCGATACGCATAGACGTAACCGCATTAAAAACCAGACATCAGCAGCTTCAAAGATACCTAGGGAGTACCGAAGAACTTTGCAGTTATGCAACTGGAGACGTTAAAAATACTTGTCAGATTGCTCTCCGGACCACTAAGAGAGAAAACGATAAAACGACACGCGCCCTAGAACATCTACAAACAATTTACAAATCACCCATAATTAAGCGAGGTTTAATAAACGCCATCGGAGAGATAAGTAAAACTTTATTTGGTACCATGGATGCTAAGATGCAAAAATAATCAACGAACAAATACAAATGCTTGATAACCAGCAACAAACGCTACAGCACGCAGCAAAGAACCAGCTGAAGATCATCAACGCCACACTAGGTCACATGGAAAAATTAGAGCAAACTCTATCACACAACGAAAATTTACTGGCAAACGTTACAAGGAAACTGCACGACCAATTCATACACCGAGAGGAAATAAACGAACAGATACTATTGATAACCGCTATCCTAGCTGACCTCACGACAGACATAAACGACATTACAGACTATCTAACATATGCAAAAAATAACATTTTAATTACACGCGTACTTCCCATAGAGAACATAATCGTAGAATTGAAGGAAGCAACCTCGCACTTAACCAGAGGATTAAACTTTCCATTTAAAATCCAGACAGAAAACTGGAATACTATCCAAAAATACGTAAGCGTAAGCGCATATTACGACAATTCGAACGTATACACTATCCTTGCGTTTCCTTTAATAGCATATCCGGTATACGAAATAATAAAAATCACACCTGTACCAATACACAACGATCATAATGTATTTACCCTACTAGAACCCTCGCACACACTAGTAGGAATAAACCGAGAAAATCATAATTATATAATATTAAAGGAAAGCGATTTAAATAAATGTACGCGAGAAACTACTAAATTTATATGTGATCAGATTTTCCCCGTGTATTTTGTAACTGCAAATGCACCAAGCGAGGTGCAACTTTTTGTAAAAGCACCTAAATACGTAGAAAATCGTAGACAACGTCACGTCATTTCTAAGGTAACATTCTGGATAACATTAGCCGAACCTCAAACATGGTTATATTCCACTCCAAAAATATCGGAAATTATAATACAATGTAATGAGTTACCAGAAAATAAAATTCAAATTGAAAAAACCGGAAAAATAACATTGCGCGATAATTGTAAAATAACTACACCAGATATAATTTTAGAAACTAAAAACCGAATCTATACTAAATATGTAGAAATGTATTTACCAGAATTCAATGTAACCAATACCCCAGAAAAAAGCATAATATTAGACAACGAATTAGATTCCGAAAAGGAAATAAAAATAGAACCAGTAATCAAAGATCCGTCGGAATTAATAAAGTTAAGCTTAAGCCTAGATGAAATTAAAAAGGAAGTGGAAAATAACCAACCCAGCGTTTTCGCAAATAAGAATATTATATATCCTGTGGGTTCCGCAACCATAATTATAGTCATAGTAAGCATTATACTTGTAATCATTTATGTAATAAAGAAAAAAGGGAATCATTAAGAATTTAAAGGGGGAAACCACAGCATACATATTAGCATATAAGAAACTTAGATTGTAACCTCTCAAGAAAAAGAAAAACCCAAACAAATAAATAACGAAAAACTTCGAAGACCTCAGTTTTTCTTTTTCCGCGGGGGAAGGAATGTTGTGAGCGCACAACGATGTAGAGAGTAATTAATGCACTTGGCAACACCAAGTGCCTCCGATACGAAATCCGACCCTAGCGACAAACGTAAAATCCACATCCGCCGAAAAGACTGACGATTGCATCGGACGACCGATCATCCGATGCAATGCGACACGATCAAAAACGCTGACCGCGTAGGGCTAGCGCTAACTCGGGAGCCCCCGAGTTAGCAACAGAAGCGGATGAATACCGCGGAGTCCGACGATCGGCGGGCAGTCGCAAATTACCATCAAAGCGGAGACGTGCGTCCAAGAACGTACTGTCACTATTCCAATAATTATAAATCGTTCACTGCGACGCGAGTATCGGGATTTGAAATAAAGGGGATTATTGTAACTTTGGGCAAATCAAATATATTCAACTGATTATTTTACACATTGCGACGAGCTTTATTCTCCGACCCGAAATCTCCGAATCCTGTGCCGGAACTCCCAGTCACGGCACAACAATACATACATCATACATACATCATACATACATACGTACATACGTATTGTAAACGTTTATATATATTTCATAACATGTCTGCAGTCTGAGCAACATATGAGCCCGCATCTGTGTCTATTCCTGCCATCATGTTTTTAATAAACGTGAGTACAATATGTACTCAGAACGAACACATTTTGCTATCTGAGACGTTACCGTGGGGGCTTTGTAACGTACATACATACATACATACATACATACATACGTACGTACATACATCATACATACATCATACATACATCATACATACATACGTACATACGTATTTGTATGTATGATGTATGTATGATGTATGTATGATGTATGTACGTACGTATGTATGTATGTATGTATGTATGTATGTATGTACGTTACAAAGCCCCCACGGTAACGTCTCAGATAGCAAAATGTGTTCGTTCTGAGTACATATTGTACTCACGTTTATTAAAAACATGATGGCAGGAATAGACACAGATGCGGGCTCATATGTTGCTCAGACTGCAGACATGTTATGAAATATATATAAACGTTTACAAAATAGTGACATAATGAACACATAAATGTTCAATGAAATACTGCATATTGTGTGCATCTTTGAAACAAATTAAACGGTTCGAACGACTCAACGACATCTCCATCAATGTGTACGCCATCCGGTAACGTCTCAGATAGCAAAATGTGTTCGTTCTGAGTACATATTGTACTCACGTTTATTAAAAACATGATGGCAGGAATAGACACAGATGCGGGCTCATATGTTGCTCAGACTGCAGACATGTTATGAAATATATATAAACGTTTACAAAATAGTGACATAATGAACACATAAATGTTCAATGAAATACTGCATATTGTGTGCATATAAAGCTCAAGAAATGACAACAATTTTAAATATTACATGCTTAATAAAATTATTTAAAAACATGTAAATAAATAAGTAAGACGTATCCAACAATTTATCAAAAATTGCTTCGCAGACCTCTGCACTATGTGATACCAGAGGTATCACTTAAGTTGATCTGCAGTAAAGAACATTGTAATTAGGCTTCTCACAAGCTCGCCTTTTATACTAGCGCGTGATGATTTTTGATTTCGAGAAAGTGACGCGTGATATAGCCGCGTTGCGGCAGCGTGCGGTACTAGCGCTCGCGGTAATTGTTGTAAAATTATTTCCACCAGGATCAGCATGTGATTATCATGAGTTGGCTAAGTAACGTCAATATCTGAGCTCATATATTTCCTCATATACATGTTAACTTGTACTCATGATGTGTATCATCACAATGTGATCACAAGACATACATCACATTTCGATCAATATCAGAAGATCATGACGTGATGAAATTTGATCATCAGGCATTACTATCTGGGGTATGTAGTAGTATATGTATGTATGTATGTATGTATGTATGTATGTATGTACGTACGTACGTATGTACGTAAATACGTATGTACGTATGTACGTATGTACGTATGTACGTATGTACGTATGTACGTATGTACGTATGTATGTATGATGTATGTATGATGTATGTATGTATGTATGTATGTATGTATGTATGTATGTATGTATGTATGTATGTATGTATGTATGTATGATGTATGTATGCATGTATG
This sequence comes from Temnothorax unifasciatus, assembly GCA_030770225.1. Taxonomy (NCBI): domain Eukaryota; kingdom Metazoa; phylum Arthropoda; class Insecta; order Hymenoptera; family Formicidae; genus Temnothorax; species Temnothorax unifasciatus. The sequence goes on along the minus strand of JASTWK010000642.1, from coordinate 30,732 downwards.
TAATAGTATAACGCATATAATAGTATATGTATGTAACGTAATATAGTAGTAGTAATAACGTAGTAGTGTAACGTATGTCTGTCGTATAACGCATGAATGTATGAATGTATGAATGTAGTATAAGCACGTACATATGTAATAGTATAACGTATGCAGTAGTATATGTATGTAACGTAATATATGTAACGTCGACTCGGTACGCGTCAGCAAATACAAGACCATTTTCGAGAAGGGTTATACGCCGAATTGGATCATCGAGGTGTTTAAGATCGTTAAAGTGCAACGTACTAATCTCGTAACCTATCTGCTGGAGGACTATCGCGGAAAATCTATCGCTGGAGCGTTCTACGATCACGAGTTACATCGTGCGACTTACCCGGACACGTATCTCGTGTAAAGAGTACTGCACAGGAGGGAGTGACGAGGCCTACGTGAAATGGCTGGGATTCGATGGATCACACAATTCATGGATACACAAGGACAATGTGATTTAATTCATGCAGATCGTATTTTTAAAACATATAAAAAATAAGCTATGTAAAAAAATATTAAATACAAAATATCCAATATAAAATATTAAATATACAAAAAAGTATGTATGACGTATGTGCCATATTAAATACTTGAAATTGAAATAGATGTATGATATCTTTATTAATATCCTTTCTTATAATACGTTATCCACTCGAGGACTATTCGTGTTTCATGGTGCCATAAACAAATTTTTTCTTGGAAAAGGGGTGATGGTTATTGCGTAGACGTATCTGTTTTGCGCTATTTTTTTCACGATGCAGTACACAAAACAGAGGAAGAAATGCAAAACAAAGAAAGAAATGATCTTTCAAGATTCAGTTGGAGTGGGAAAGAGCAAAGGGTACATATCGAGGGATGCGTCAAGCCGCAGTAGTATTTGAGTTGTCCTTAGGTGTGACGTATATACCTGAGTTACCCTATTGTTCGGCTTACAAATAGCGTTTGTGTGATATACTTTGATGAACGAATAAAAATATGTTACTTCGATTATCAGTCTGACATCATAAGAGCATACAAGATAAATTTATAATAATATATAATTTTTAATTGTGGGATAATTATAATAAGTATTGCATGTAATGGATTGTGTTGATTTCATCTATCAATTTGGGAATGGTGCCACTGCGACAGGATGTCATATTAATAATAGAAGTTTAGCCGAAACAGCTAGAAATATAATTGGAACACCTACCAATTTTCCGAATTATGGAGATTTTTCGAAAACATTAGTCATGGTATGTATTTTCTGATGATATTATTACATGCACGGAGAGAATTTTTTGTTATATTTTACCCTTAAATTCACTACAAACTTGGGACAACTTAACAACCAAGGAATTTATAACATATACAAAAGACCTTTTAAAAAAACCAACGTGATAAAAATGCTCACTTGGATATACTCGATCTTCAAAAGAAATTTCTTGAATATTGTAGTATTTGTGAACGGTATTATAATAATTGTTTATATGTAATATTCAATCTTTTTTTTTTTTATTCTCTTAAGGGGGTATTCTTGTATAGAATGCTGTTTTTGGAGGTGATTTTTAGAATAGAATAAATTTAAAACTGTTCGAGGTTTCTTTCTGAAATTTTTCACACATATTTTTTTGTTGTTTTAAAAACAAATTTTATGTGTCCAGCTCTTCAAAGTATTCTACATGGCTAGATGCTGTGCAATTGATATGAAAAATTTTAGCATTTCATAAATATCCTCACCCTTGACAAGTAAAATTAATATTCTTCACAGCGATATATCTTCTAAGGATAAGAAATATCACAGGAATTATCATTTGGATAATACAAAGTATAATATCAAACTGCTATCAGTAATTAAGGAAAAGTCACTCTGCAAGAATTTATCTGTACTTCTTGTAAGTACTCAAAATGTATTTTGAGGATAACATATGTAGTGGAGAGTAGTAGTAGTAGTGTATGGTTAGATGTGTGGAATATGAGTCCCCAACAATACCATGCAACTCTCTGCGGGTCATGATGATATGACTCTCCACATGTACATGTCTGCCTATAGCTTATATCGTCCGACAAGATCGTCGATGAGAGCGTCGATCAGGACAATAAATATTGTTGTCGAATTTGTTTACTTAAGTCGGCGCGGTCGAGCGCTCGCGAGAAAACGCGGTTAATTAGTGTAGCGCTATCTTTGGTAGGGGTACACGCGGCCACCACATGTAATCTCATGTATTAAAATTTTATTTTTTATCTTTGCAGGATAAAATAAGTCTAAAAAAATATTTAAAAAACCTAGATATGAGATCGTTGAGTTATATGTACGCAGTAAATAAACGTCTCAGAAGAATAACATGGGATCGTAGTCTCTTTAAATTAAAATGTTTAAATTTATGTAATATACAATGTAAAAATTCTACTCACATCCATAATATAATATCTTTTTTTGCACCCACAAGTCAATATTTAAAACAGTTGGATTTAACATCAAGTGGATTTTCTGTGGCTACACATTTGTTAAGATTGATAAAAAAATTTTGCAGGTTTTAACTCACTTGCGATTAAGAGACTGCGACTCTGTCAATGACTATGTTTTATTCAAAATTTCGAGGATATGTAAAAATTTGAAAGGTAATTAAATTAATTTAATATTATAAATATGAATTGTTAAGATTACGGGTAAATAGGATATGATACCATAGCCCCCTCTCCTAAAAATTTCAGAGCGCTGATTGCGCGTTCCAGAAACATTAATTTCCCCTTCCTTCATCATAGTTTTGGTTGCCGCGTATATTCGATTAATTTTATAACGACGATCAGTCTTGCATCGGTCGCTTGCATCAACGGTCCGCTTCTCCATAACCGAGATAATGTATTCCGCTGAAGGAAGCAGCAGCAGCGGTGGCATACGCATGAATTATTACGTACCCATTCACGATGATGAAACTCCATCGTACGAGAACAAATGTAACAAGTAAGTTTTCGTTTTTTTCTTAAATTATAAAGCTTTATATTTTTTTAAAATTGCAAATTATAAATTGTATTTTTTAAATTACTAATTTCGTTATTTTTACAGTATTTCGTTGGAGCGTCGCGCGGTTCGTATACTCAGCAGACGATACGCGTTGACGGCTACGGGATACAAATTCCTCGAAATTGGCGTCAACGTGGGTCCACCGAGTTACGTGGAGATCGCCGTAGGAGATCATCGAGGAACGGAATTGATACTGTCCCACGAAACGTGGAAGGGATTCTACGAACAACGACTGAACATTCAGAATTTCCTTCGATGTTGTAAAAATACGTGCGATTTTATAAGCGTTGGACCGCTAACATTGAGAATTTGTACGATTAACGGTGTCAAACTCGCACGTCTCGAGTCTTTAAACGTACGCTTAACGATGGTCGAATCAACGTTACGCCGTATGCTCGATCTTGATATGTGCATCGACGCGATGTTCCACCGATTGAGTAGAATTGTCGAGACGGTCGATGTCAAGTTCTCGCAATTCTCAAAAATCGCGTCCACCGTAACGGATCCTACGCAAGTATTGAATGTAATACGCGATAGCGACGCCTTCGATAAACATCAGCTCGTCGATTGTGAGCTCGCAGCTTTATTTTTTAGTGCGCTACCATAGTATGTAAAAAACAAAAAAATATGTAAAAGAAGAAGAATAAAAAATGTATTTTTTAAGTATAATTCACAACATAATTTCTTCACACCCATTCGAAATTGAACAAGAAGAAGTATGGTAATTTTAATAAAAAATTTAACAATTAGCAGCCAGTTATCGGCGCTCGTCATTAAGCTTAGTAGGAAAAAATATCTGTTGCTCTTCCTACGCAGATAAAAAAGGAGACAAGTCGCTTAAAAAAATTGTTTAATCATAAAATTTTTTTTGGTCAAAGTATATGTACGTAAACCCTCGATAAGCTGCTCTTCCTAGACAGACCTACTTATACAAAACGGTATAAATAGTATGTCCATTAAGCTCAATAGGAAAAAATGTTGCTCTTCCTAGATAAAAAGAAGACAAGTCGCTTAAAAAATTTTGATGATAAAAAAATTTTTTTGTTATAAAATAGTTTTTTTCAAAGTTTTCCCTGTCTAGAAAAAACATGAAGAGGACTCCGCAACGGTTAAATCGTCGTCGGTGGCAAATTTTATCAATTGTTTACCTCGACTATTTTATCTTTAAACCGTCGTCGACGCTCGCTTTTGTAGTGCGAGACACCGTAACCGAATGGCGGCTCGCATGTTCTACAGGGGTGATATCATTATACATTCCAGCTCCGGCGACGCTCGCCTATGTGGAGCCGATGCTCCAACGAATCCTTGCTTGCTATTGTAATGCTAGATGATATATTTTATCTTAATAACTTTTCTCTGTGCTCTGGTTCAGTCCTCTGCAGTCAGTTAAGTCAGTCAGTACTGTCAGTAGTGTGAAAACGTTCGCGAGCAAAGAATATAAGAAAAAAAATGGAAAGATATCACAGAATCGAGGATTTTATTGAAATCATTCACCCCGCCGTAGGAGTATGTATACCTAATACCGTTGCGTGTCGCCCGGTATGCTTTTCGAACTCCAAGCGTGCAGCGAGCAGTCTTTTTAATAAACGAGTCGTTATTTTCGCGAGTGCGCGAGTGTGAATAAGTGTTTGTGAGAGAAATCACGGACTCACTGTCGACCTGGGCGTAACATTTTTTGAAAAGCATATCGGGTGGCATGCACGCAACAATACACATAACTGTATATTAAAAAATATATATTTTTTTTACATTAACCATTCTGTTAACGTTATATAGTGGGTGTGGGTTCATAACGAGCAGATGTACGAGATTCCACTTTTCAATTTGGTGAGAGTGAGGATCCCTCACGTACAGGTGTGTATAAATATTTTTTTATAGATTTTTAAAATTTTTAAAATTTTTTTATAGATTTTAAATTAAAAAAAATTTTTTTGTATAATTTTTCAGCAAAATTTTATACATTTCGACGAAATCAGAATTCGTGGTTTTATTAATATCCATCGCCAGCGTTGGGTACGCTGGGAGCGAGAGCTGCTTCACGATAACAATAATGAGATATGGGACGTTTTGGGATCCGAGGACATCTTTGGATTGCGAAGACTGTTTGGAATCGAACACGAATTCGATATTGCGGAAGAAGAAGTATGGTAAAATTTACAAAATTAAACAATTTTTTGAATAAATATTTTTATACTTAATTCCATATATATCATTTATTATTCATTCTTCCGCTTCCTTCACTATTATTATTAATATTATTAAGTATATTTTATAATAATAATATTTTAAATAATAATTATTAAGTTATTGTATTATAATAATTTAAATAATAATAATTATTAAGTTAAATCCGCGCGAGGAAGAGATAACGCGAACGGGGGACGGGAGCGAGAGAGAGACCGCGCGCGAATACTGAGCAATAGGGGACACAAGTATAGGAATGTAATCTCACCGTTATCACCGGTCAGCACTTATGATACCCGTTATCACCGGTCAGCACTTTAAAAATTTTGATTATAAAAAAATTTTTTGTTTATAAAATTGTTTTTTTCTCAAAGTTATCCCTGTTATCATCGGACAACACTTATGATACTCGTTATCGCCGGTCAGCACTTATGATAATCGTTATCGCCGGTCAGCACTTATGATAATCGTTATCGCCGGTCAGCACTTATGATAGTAGCCTCCCCTCGCCCTCGGGTCCCTCCCCCGCCCCGCTCCCCCCTCGGAGGACCCGGTCGAGAAGTCTCTTCCTTTCCCTACTGGCGAGCGTCCGCCTACCCGTAAAACATAAAGAAAAAGTAAATAAAAAATCTGACGTTTCAAGAGAAATAAAATCACGCATCATTATAAATTTTCTCATCCTCTAACAGCACCTCACAACAGGAGCGTCGGCGTCGCCCATACCACCATACGAAGTGACGCAATTTATCAACGAGCCAGGCATCTATTTAGAGAGAATCGGACACCTGCAGCAAACAAAAGCAACATGGAAATTAGCGATACGCATAGACGTAACCGCATTAAAAACCAGACATCAACAGCTTCAAAGATACCTAGGGAATACCGAGGAACTTTGCAGTTATGCAAATGGAGACGTTAAAAATACTTGTCAGATTACTCTCCGGGATACTAAGAGAGAAAACGATAAAACTACACGCGCCCTAGAACATCTACAAACAATTTACAAATTACCCGTAATTAAGCGAGGTTTAATAAATGCCATTGGAGAGATAAGTAAAACTTTATTTGGTACCATGGATGCTGAAGATGCAAGAATAATCAACGAACAAATACAAATGCTTGATAACCAGCAACAAACGCTACAGCACGCAGCAAAGAACCAGCTGAAGATCATCAACGCTACATTAGGACACATGGAAAAATTAGAGCAAACGCTATCACACAACGAAAATTTACTGGCAAACGTTACAAGGAAACTGCACGACCAATTCATACACCGAGAGGAAATAGACGAACAAATACTATTGATAACGGTGTAACGTACGGCGAAAAATTACAATGCCGCGCGTTGCGGCCGCGAAACGGAGAGCAATCATAATGCCGAAATTATTTCAAATTTATTGAATTCTAATATACTGTATTATTCCGTTATACATATACACATCTATACATGTACAATACTGAGCGATCAAACCAATAACAATCGATAGTATTGATCGGCACGCGACGCTCCCGGATAATCACGCAGTAATCACGCGTAATTTGGTAGTCCCTTACCCCGGGACGCCACCAAACGAATAGTATAAATACGGGCCCTGTAAGTCGGGGACCGACACTCTTGATTTCGGTCTCTAGGAGTAATTATTTCAATTCGTACTATCGAGAGCATCGCGAGCCGTGAAATAACTTAGCCGCGAGCGCGAGTCGCCGCCGAATAACTTAGCCGCGAGCGCGAGTCACCGCCGAATAACTTAGCCGCGAGCGCGTCCGCTGATGAACGGAGTTAGCCGCGAGTGCGTTGGTTCGTAGCGCCGGCCAGTATTGTCGCCGCCGTTTTCTGTAAAACAAATGAAAGAGACTCAGTAATAAACGCAAGTGCATCGAGACGAATATTCTTGACTTACGAATAATTTACCTGTGCCTCACCTTATCCGTCGATGCGCGCCTCCCGCAGGGCGTTCTTGACTGATCCTCGCGTCAATGCGCGCCTCTCTCAGGGCGTTCTTGACTCTTCCTCTTATAGATGCGCGCCTCCCGCAGGGCGTTCTCTCATTTCTGCTGTTCCTCTTCCGCGCCTTTCAGATCACCGAATATATTAATCTAAATACACACTGCATGGTATCGATAAAGCACTCGCACGCTTATCCGCTTGTATAAGGACGACATCCTCACGCACGTTGCATGCAAACTATTGCACGAAAAGACTCAGAAGCAGAATAAAGGTAAGTGAAACAGTCACCAATGGTACGATCGAGACGGTCGGGGCGCGCTCACCAGTTAAAAAGGCTATTATACAGCGAGCCTATTATACAGGAGGCGAATTTGATCCGCGTGTGTTGCACTCCGCCCCGCCAACCGTAGTACAGGCCGAGCCTCTCGACGAGGTTCCGGACGTTTCAAAACCACCTCAATCGGCTCCTGCCGCTGAGGAACGATCGAAACCGCGAATTACTGAAATCCAATCATACACGCAAAAGATCCGCATCATCCTCAGGGAATGCAGTGCCGCGCAGGTGTCGAAAGAACGTAAATTTTAGTTGAGACTTACCGTGTTCGTTCTAGAGACAGTGCCTAAACATTATATGACGGAATCACAAAACATTTCACATGTTCCAATCGCACAACCCACTCCGACGTCCCGAATCGAATCTCGGACGTAACAATGGCTATCCTAGCTGACCTCACGACAGACATAAACGATATTACAGACTATCTAACATATGCAAAAAATAACATTCTAATTACACGCGTACTCCCCATAGAGAACATAATCGTAGAATTGAAGGAAGCAACCTCGCACTTAACCAGAGGATTAAACTTTCCATTTAAAATCCAATAATAATTCACGCACGCACGCACGCAATTACTTATCGCAGACGAATTACAATAATTCAATGTCGCGAACTTCTCTTTCCCTGAGAATCTAAGTATCGGCGGAACAACGTAACTTTCGCGTAGAATACGCACGATGCGAACTCTTCGGTTGCTTTTCGGGAAAGACCTCTGCCGCTTGCTAGAGGCCTCCTTATATACCCTGGTACGAATGCACCACCAGGGTTCCACTGACCAATCAGAGCTAGATTCGTAGCACGGATTTTCCTTCTCTCTCTATCATGTAGCTGACTTGTCGAAACACGCGCAACAGAAAACTTCGCTTGAAACTGAAGGCTTCAAGGATATCAAGTTACAAGGATATCATATTACATCAGATGCTTCTACAATTTAATTAAATTTCTCAGAAAGACATGCAACTACATGAAAACCGTTATTTTATCTTTCCCTTAAATAAAATATGATAAAATATAAATATCTGTTGAATCCTTTACACATTCATCCCTTAAATGCAATCCTTTAATATAATTAATCACAGATTTTCATAATCTATATTTCCTTTATTAATCATATTCCTCTTTATTTTCAGGTATGCTGCAATCATCGTGGGACATCGTAGGATTCAACAGGTAAGTACAGGTAAGGAATAATCTATTTTCACCCTTCGGATGAAAATATTTTAAAACGCTTTAATTAAATAAAAATCAGTCTCAACGCATTGCTGAAGACTTAAAATTAACGAATCTATCGTTCAGTCGAACAAATTACGAATTTTAACCCTTTTTAACGAGTTATTGAAATAACGACATTTTTATCGAACAAATGATATTTTTAGTCTCTCTAGGACCTATTGACTCTAAATCAATCAAAATATTACGAGAATATTCGATAATTAACAATTTCACACTAATTAGTGAAAATTCGTAATTTTGAGCAAATTAAAGTTTTTTCTTCACAGGCATGTTTAATTAATCCTTCTTAATGATAATCTATCTTAAAAATCGCAAAAAGTTAATAATTACGAGTTTTGACCCTTCGGTATAAAAATTTTAAATAATGTGAAATTTGCAAAAGTTATCTCAGATTCTCTTTCCAGGTGTCTTTAGGAACACGTACATAACGTTGAATCATCATAATTGCGCTTAATTACAAATCTCACCTCGCTAATTAACAAATTAAAATAATGAGAAATTTGGCAAACAAACCATATGGGTGGCTTCTATGGGTCACTCTGAACATTTTAATACCCTTCTTACGTCAATCGGACGTCAATTGTAAAAGTGAGTAGTGTATATAAGGGCATTCCAACTCGGGGGCTCCGAGGGGGGGTGAGGGAGGGGGGTATCGGATTACGCGGGGGGTGCGGGGAAGGGGGGGAGGAGGCGGGGTATCGGGTTACACAGGGGTATCGGATTACGCTGGGGGTGAGGGGGAGGGGGGGGAGGAGGCGGGGTATCGGGTTACACAGGGGTATTGGATTACGCGGGGGGTGAGGGAGAGGGGAAGGGGGCGGGGTATCGGATTTCAAGGATATCGGGTTACACAGGGGTATTGGATTACGCGGGTAGGGGGGAGGGGGAGGGGTGACCATGGCATACCACGTATGACTCACCGGGGGATGACTCACCGGGATGACTCACCGGGGGATGACTCACCGGGATGACTCACCGGGGGGATGACTCACCGAGATGACTCACCCGCGTTCGCGCCGCGGGTCCGCGAGTCCGCGCGGGGGGTCCGCGTTCGCGCCGCGGTCGCGGGTCCGCGGGTCCGTGCGGGGGGTCCGCGTTCGCGCCGCGGGTCCGCGAGTCCGCGCCGCGGGTCCGCGAGTCCGCGCGGGGGGTCCGCGTTCGCGCCGCGGGGGGGGGGGGGAAATCCTACCTTAGCAGAGCGGTGAACAGGAGTCTTCGCTACGCGTTGCGCGGCGCTACGCTGTTCGCGTAGGCAATCATCGCCTCGTCCACGAGGACAGATCGGTCCCCCGTCAGGCGGAACCAGTCCTCCCTCGCGCGGCCGGGCGCGGATAGCGTGCCAAAAAACGGAAGCCGGGCCGCGGGAGCAGCGTCTTCAAATGTCTCTATAGTGTCTTCAATGCGGGGAACATCGGGTCTCCCCAAAATTTCACTTTTTTCTATGTCTTTTGGTACAAAAGGTTCGCGCGGAGACATCACAAAAAAAACTTATAATCACTCACAATCAACAAGAAAACAATTAGGAACGCAACAAAGACTAATTGTCAATCAAAAAATCTGAATGAAACACGTTTAAACATGCTCACGGCTACGGCGAGACTGAATTCAATGACGGAGAACGCAGAACGGAGAAGTCGCCAGAGAAAAATGTAATGGCGGTGTATAAAACTGATAGTCGCAATACGTCTCGCGCTACAAAGGCGAGCGCCGACGTCCGCTAGAAGTCCGGCTGCTTGAATTTACAAAACAAATATCGCGTACCGTAACATAGAAGAGAGGCGCCGATGCTCCGGCGGACGTTGCATAGGCGGCTCGAATGGAAATGCGCGCGAAGAAAATATAGCATGATTTATAATTAAAAAAACAATCTATCTACGCAGTACGTAAAAGACAAAGGAAGAAATGACGTCACCGGGACGATGATCGACCTGATAACGCGTCGAACCTGTGGGAACATGTTCGCCGTAAACAAATTTTTTCAGGGAAAAGGGGGTGTTATCACGTAGACTAAACAATCTATCTACGCAGTACGCGAAACAAAGGAAAAGATTTTTTTTTTAAATCAGTTGGAGTGAGAGAGAGAGCAAAGGGTATATAACGAGGGATGAAACGCGTCGAGCCGCAGTAGAGCAAGATTTGAGAGCTATACATCGATCGAAAAGTATCGCGGTTTATTTTATGGTTAAACACGTTATCATGTGCAAGTGCTCTGTAAAAGAGATTCTTTTATCGCTCAGTCGCAAAGATGTTCGTCCTGCTGTCGAGACCTTCGGACATTCGCGATTTTAGCACCGAACAGCTGCAATTTGTGCCGAAAACCGTTTTGTTGCAAATGTGCGGCGATCACGTCTACTACGTGTGGGACAGGCTTCCGGAGCATATAAAGGCGGATCTGGAGGTTCAGACGTATCGTCGCTGCGACGAACATTGGAATCAACCGTGGCAGGAAACGCACATCGACGGTCCCGCTCCGATGATTAAGGATTGCGGCGAGTGTCAACGAAAAAACCAATAGCTTTCGCGACGTGAACATTTTTCCTCTTTTTTCATAACATTGAACAAGAAGAAATGTCGCTTGACAATAATAACTCGTGGTACTATGACAGTGATGACATTGATAAAAACAATGACTTTATGTATTTTGGCCATTTATTCTATGATTGCTATTTATTAGATGACATCGAGACTGCTTTATGGGAAGAAGAAGGTCGAGGTCGAGCAAAATATGGTTACTATTTAGTACATGACATCAGTCGTGCTTGGCATGAAGAAGAAGAAGAAGATCGAGGAGGAAAAACGACGGATGTGCAGCGAACATCATCGATACAGTTTGTTCGCGATCGCGAACTCGGGATACGCGGAACCGACAAAAGTATCGTTAGACAAGGACTTGTTATCATTGATGACACGTTTCCTTATAACTGGATGGGTGCCACAAAATGGTCAATATACATACAGATGCAGAACGAGGAAAAAAAATATAAAGGTATAGCTTCATCTGGGACGATTCCTATTACAATAAACACGACTTTAGATCGGAGAAGTATCGCTATTGGGCGACTGAAGTTATCCGTCTGTGTCTGCGATGCTATTACCGACCTGTGCGAGCGAATAAAAAAACAATATCTATACAGGTGCTGAACGAGTAAAAAAATCTTGGTTTGCGACGTAAACATTTTTTTTCATAACATTGAACAAGAAGAAACGGTGCTTGTATTTGTGCGAAAGTGATCAAACATGGATCAGTTCGAGCAAACAGAACGCGAACTGTTGGAACTGTCCGACCAAGTAGCTACCGTGGGTGACTTTTTCACATGGGCGCTGCAATGCGCGGAATTCGTCGAGCAGCTCGAGACACACTGTAGTGCCAAACGTTCGCGGCTCTCGATCGGGAAGAGGCAATCGTTGGTTGCCAGAATCGCGCGACTCGAGGGTGCGAAGACGCGATTGGAAGACAATTTATTCGTAGCGGTGGCGATTATGCGAACGCCGGTAACAGTGGCGACACGCGCGCGGCAGAACTCGTATGGCGAGAAATCGATGTCGCGTTCGAAACGCGGATAATGACCGGCGCGGTAATTAATACGGACCATATAGAACCGCGACAGTTTCTGGAAGACGCCTGCAGCGTAGTGTGCAGGCGAGTGCGAGACATTTTAAAAACACATAATTGTGTTAAAGTGAACACCGCGTTCAACGGGGAGTTTGTGGCGGGTGAGAAACGTGCCAATAAGAGTCTGTGTACAAGTAACAAAGAACTCTGTCGTACATCACACTTGCGCGAGTGGTACGAGCGGCACGTTATCGAGCCCACATTAGCGTCCCTCGGGGAGTTCCAGGAACGCGACAGTGGGTGGGCATTGACGCGAATCCTCAATTTGACGGTGAACGTCAACAGATACAATCCTTTGCGCGCGGGATGTCACGTCAATTTACCGCAAAAAATTAAAACGAAGAATGCGGTGATCAATGTGAAGTCTATGGACAATGCGTGCTTTGCGTGGTCGGTGGTGGCTGCTCTACATCCAGCCGAAAGAAATTCAGAACGGGAATCCTCGTATCCTCATTATTCAACGATACTGAATTTCGAAGACATTGAGTTTCCAATGACTTTGAAACAGATTAAAAAGTTCGAACGACTCAACGACGTGTCGATCAATGTGTACGCCATCGAGGGAGAGAAGAACGTTCTCCCGATACGACTCACCGACCGCACGAGTGACAAACACATAAATCTATTGTACGTGCAGGACCCGCGAGACGACAACGTGGGACATTTCGCGTGGATAAAAAATCTATCGCGTCTCGTTAGCTTGCAATTGAGCAAGCATCATGGTCAAAAGTACATTTGTGATCGGTAAGTGTCTATACTTCTTTTAATAATATATAAAATATATTATATTTAATGTATTAAAAAAAATTACAATAATTATGTTTCTTTTTTGCAGATGTCTCCACTACTTTAATTCGAGCGACAAGTTGCAGTCTCACACGACAGACTGCCGTGAGGTAAACGACTGCGCTATCAGACTGCCGAGAGAGGACAACAAGTGGCTAAACTTCAAAAACCACAGCAGGAAAGAGCGATTTCCTTTCGTGGTGTATGCCGATCTGGAGTGCGTGCTGAAGAAGACACAACCGGACACGGAACACGCGTCATACGCATATCAACGTCATCGGGTTTGTAGTATAGGATACTACGTACAGTGCTCGTACGACGAAACGTTATCGGCGTATCGATTTCGTCGCGATAATGACTGCGTCGCGTGGTTCGTCGAGGAACTCAACGGATTGGCGCATCGCGTAAAGAACATCTTGTCCGACATTGTATGCATGATAGACCTAACGCGAGACGAGTGGGAGACATTTCACAGCGCGACGCTGTGTCACATTTGCGAAAAACCGTTCGCGCCGGATGAAAAACGTGTACGCGATCATTGCCACCTGACCGGGCGTTATAGAGGTCCAGCACATTCGACGTGCAATCTGAATTATAAAGATTCTCACTTTATTCCAGTCATTTTTCACAATCTATCGGGCTATGACGCACACTTTATTATCAAGGAGATAGCTGCCGCGTTCGAAGGCAAAATCGATGTACTACCTATAACAAAGGAAAAGACATCTCATTCACGAAGCATGTGAAAGACACCGCCGAAAAAACAGATTCGCGAAGCGATATAAAATTAAGATTTATCGATTCGTACAAATTTCTGAGCGCGAGTCTCGCAAAATTAGTGTTCGAGATCATGCAATATCCGCATAGAAAATCGCGTCATCTTAGGAATTAAGTATAACATTCAAGATGTTCTGAAATGTTCGCGCAACGTGCATGCATACGAGCAAAGCAATCGAAAGAACAGAACATCCACCGAGTCATCGTACTCGCATTTCAAGTAGCCGCTTCAAAATATATTTGTCGACGTTAATTTTCAGCATGGCATGGATCTTTCTATCGCGGCTCGTATTCTGGAAAGCTCGCTAATTGCGAGCAATAACATAGTCACAGCTGACCGAGTGCTCAACCAAAGTCAAGCTACCGCTCACACAATAGAAAGATCCATGCTATCAACAACACGCACGAAAACATGTAACGATCGCGGTGGAACGCCACTTGAAAATCGTGACGTCAGCACGGTGACGTGGGCCGCTGATGGCCAATCACCCTCACGAAATTCGTGGAAATTTGCTTGGAGGGAGTTCCGCCTCGGAGGCGATAAAAGCACCGCCGCTGCGCCGCGAGGAGGATTTCGCTCGCAAGTCACCCGCCCAGTCTTATCTTCTTACACTGCTTATCACCGCCCTTAGCTTTGCAATCAGCATCCGCTTGATTTCGCCGCGTCTGCCGTGCTAAACTCTGTGCGCGCTCACGGCTTCTTTCCTTCTCTAGAATTTAAGTGAGAACTCTGTAAATATTGTAAATATAGATACGTTCACATTTTCTGTACTCGCTGTTTTTTCCTTGTGGTCGTCTTCCACTTCGCGCTCTCTCGCGCCACCGCGCGCTCTCGAACAATTAGCATCCTTCCTCGATAAGGATAAATTGAAAATTATACGTTCCAAATTTTCCACGTTATCCGACGACGATTTCGAATTATTGACGCGAAAAGGTGTCTTTCCATACGAATACGTGGACAGCGTCGACAAGCTGTAGGATACGTGTTTACCGCCGCGCGACTCATTTTACAGTTCTCTGACCGGTGAAACAGTAGCCGAGAACGATTACGCGCACGCCGCGAACGTATGGCAGCGATTCTCCGTTCGAACCCTGGGCGAATACAGCGATCTATACCTGAAAACCGATGTCTTGCTGTTGGCCGACGTGTTTGAGAATTTCCGCGACAGCTGTATCGCGAGTTACGGACTCGATCCCGCGTACTACTACACTTTGCCAGGTTTCACATGGGACGCCATGTTGAAACATACGTGTATCAATTTCGAACTGCTAACCGACATTGACATGGTCATGTTCATCGAACGTGGTATACGCGGTGGTCTGAGTCAATGTTCCGGCAGATACGCGCAGGCCAACAACAAGTACATGAAGTCGTACGATTCATCGAAACCCTCGTCCTATCTAATGTACTTCGATGTAAATAACCTGTACGGCTGGGCGATGTGTCAGCCACTGCCCTACGCGGAGTTTCGATGGGTCGAAGACGCGTCAAATTTCGACTTTAACGCGATCGCTTTGGATTCGCCCACGGGCTATATTCTCGAGGTTGACCTAGAGTATCCGCAGGATAAACACGACGCGCACACTGACCTACCGTTCTGCCCGACACGCGATAAACCGCCCGGAAAACAACAGGCTAAACTTCTCGCCACCCTGCATGATAAGAAACGTTACGTCATTCATTATCGCAATCTGCAGCAGTGTACGCGTCACGGCCTTCGCGTCACAAAAATACATCGCGTATTGCAATTCGCTCAATCTGCGTGGCTCCGCACTTACATCGAACTCAATACGAAATTTAGAACAGGGGCAAAAAATGAGTTCGAAAAAAATTTATATAAATTAATGAATAACGCTGTTTTCGGGAAGACGATGGAGAACGTACGCAATCACGTAGATGTAAAATTACTGACGAAGTGGGACGGACGATTCGGTGCGGAGGCAATGATCGCGCGACCGAATTTCCACAGCAGGAGCGTATTTTCGGAAAATCTGGTAGCCATCGAACTGCGCAAACTCGAGGTGAAATTCGACAAACCGATCTACGTCGGCATGTGCATCCTCGACATGTCGAAGGTGTGCCTGTACGAATTTCATCACGAGTACATGTCTCCCCTGTACCGCGACTCGTGCAGAATCATGTATACCGACACGGACAGTCTGATTTATCATATCGAGTGCGACGACGCGTATGAGAACATGAAACGTGATATAGTCAGGTTCGACACGAGTGATTACGCGGTAGATAACGCTTATGGTATGCCACTCGTGAATAAAAAAGTGCCGGGCTTGATGAAGGACGAGAATAACGGTGCGATAATGACCGAATTCATTGGACTTAGGGCGAAAATGTACGCCCTGCGAGTGGACGGTAAAAAAGACTGTAAAAAAGCGAAAGGTGTGAAGAGCAATGTCGTAGCGCGTACTATAACGTTCGACGACTACGCGCGGTGTTTGAACAATGAGATCGAAATGACGCGACGGCAGTCCTGTATACGATCGAAAATGCACGAAGTGTACACTATCAGCGAGACGAAAATCGCTCTCAGTCCTTATGACGATAAGAGATACATCTTGCCGGATTCGACAGATACGTTGCCCTGGGGGCATTTCAGAATATAACGTAATGTATGTAATATAATGTATGTACGTATGTATATGTATGTAATGTATGTAGTAGTAGTAGAACATGATACATATGTATGTATACATTGGTTATTATTAATATTAAAGAATGTACTACGTTTTAATGAAGGAATAGTAATTACACATTTCTATATTTTATATTATAAAATGGTTTATTCAATAAAAAATTTTCATACAATTTTTCCGCTTATTATCTCATACACCATTTTCTTCCTAAAGTATGGCATATCATCCTGCGTGAACGTTATATGTCTGTTTGCACAGACATACTCGGCGAACATACAGGAGAATACGCCACAATCGCATCCATTCGTCTGTTGCGGAATGTCCTTGGCGGAATAAAATTCCCAATCACTCATATCATAAGGTTGTTTCTTTTTGTCAAGACTCTCATTTTGTAAATATAGTTTTAATGCAGCCAGACATTTCGGATTATCAGTGCCCATACTATCGTAATAAATAATCGTTTTATCGCGGAAATCTATTATCGCTATACACCAATGAACGTTTAGATGGATCGGTATTAGAATAATATCCTGCGCGAATATGTCCACCTTCCTAGTCCATCGTTTTAGCGACGAGTGGCCGCCCGACAGAAGTTTCGGATAAAAGAACGTGTTCATTGCGTGTACTTTCGGATACGTGTCGGAAGATGTACCTCTGGCGATCAGCAGATTCATGTAAAAGTTAATTACTTCGTCGTTCAGCCAATTTAAGTTGACCAGCGTGTGAAGATCCTTTTGCGTGAGTCTGAGGCCGAAGCCTTCCGCCACCACATCCATACTCTGGAACCCTTTGACAAAAACAAAAAGTATGGCGTTATAAAATTATGATGTCGCAAAAAAAAAAGTATATCGCACTCTTATTATTTTTAATATTAATATGTATATTTACCAGATGAGTGTCCCGATCGTTGCACAGATGAATCGCTGCACACAGATTTTAAGTGTCTCGATCGCTGCACAGATGAATCGCTGCACAGCGTAAATGACTAATATATATATGTCAAAATAGTTCACGCATAAGCTGTCAAATCATACTGCTGCGATTTGATGCATCCCTCTTTATATACCCTTTGCTCTCTCTCTCGCTCCAACTTAATCTTGAAAGATCATTTTTTTCTTTGTTTTGCATTTCTTCCTTTGTCTCGCGTACTACGTTGCAAAAAAATAGTGTGAAATAGATACGTCTACGCAATAACAGCCCTCTTCTCAAAGACAAAAATTTGTTTATGGCGCCACGATGAACATGAAACCCGCAATAACAGATAACGTATTATATTAGAAAGGATATTAATAAAGATATCGTACATGTATTAGGTATTTAATATTTTTTATTATATACTCTATATGTATTACATATTTCAAATACTTTACATGTATCATTTTTATATTAAGAATAAATTACAGTTTGCACGAATTAAATAACATTGTTCTTGTGTATCCAAGAGTTGTGCGATCCGTCGAATCCCAGCCATTTCACGTAAACCTCGTCGCCTCTCCTGCGCAGTACTTTCTCCACGAGATACACGTCAGGATAAGTCGCGCGATGCAACTCGTGCTCGTAGAACGCTCCAGCGACGGATTTTCCACGATAGTCCTCGAGTAGGTAGGTTACGGGATTGGTATGTTGCACTCTGACGATCTTAAACACCTCGGTGGTCCAATTCGGCGTGTAACCTTTCTCGAAAATCGTCTTGTATTTGCTGACGCGTACCAAGTCGCCCGTTTTGAACTTTGCCGGGCCCGCGATCTTTATCGCGCTGTACACCGTAGCCAAGAGTCTTTCGGCGATCGCGGGGGTAACGTCGACGGGTCGCATGCCGATCGTTCGATGTTTGCGCGCGTTGTAATCCGACACGAGTCGCGGTAGCTCGTCGACCCACTTGTAAGTTCCGTTGAGTGTAAACATCTTCCACATGTTTTTTAACGTGCGATTGAATCGCTCGACGACCGACGCCTTCAACACCGAATACGTGGAATAATGATTGATGCCGTGTTTTTTCACGAGACGTTGCACGTCGGTGCTGTAAAATTCCTTCCCCATGTCGGTTTATAGGTTACTAGGGCACCTCCCGCTATCTTGAATTATCTCAGCGATAGCGACAGCTGTCTCGCTGCCGCCTTTACCCTTGAGCGGCACGGCCCACGCGTACTTGCTCAACACATCGATGACGGTGAGTATGTAGTGATGGCCTCCGTTGAAACGTGAGTACGGACGCATCTCGACGATGTCAGCCTGCCACAGGTCGTCATACCCCCGCACTATGACATGTCTGCGGGGAAAATTTCTTCTCGCCGGTGCGTGCAATTCGTCCACCAACCGTCGCTTTTCGATATTTTTATCCACATCGGATTTTAACAGACTCATGTTTCGTTAGCGTTTTGTTGGCTGTTCGTTTTCGTCCTTCAGCTGTACGTAGCCGTTTCTGTTTCTGTTTCTGTGTCGTTCGTTGCTGCTTCTGAACCGCTCAGAAACGAGTTCGAGCCGTTCTTGAACCGTTCGACAGCCGTTCGACAATCGTTCTCGAACCGTTCGTTGTCGTTCGTCGTCGTCAGTTAACCGTTGTTTGTCACTCATTGTCGTTGTCGTCGTCGTCGACGTTCTTTAGCCGTTTGTAGCCTTTCCTGTCACCGCGTAGTTCGCAGCTGTTTCTGAATCGCTCGTAATCGTTTTTGATCTGTTTTTGAACCGTTCCACAACCGTTCGATAACCGTTCTCGAACCGTAAGACAGCCGTCCGACAGTCGTTCTCGAATCGTTCGTTGCTGTTCGTCGCCGTCGTCAATTAACCGTTGCCTCTCTTCACTCGTCGCCGTTCGATAGTCGTTTCTGCTGAACCGTTTATTCATCGTTCATTAGCCGTTTCCAATCCAACGATATTCGTACGCCGAAGCGCGTTTACCGCAGTCTGTAACGCTCGCACGTCCGTCTCGAACGCGGTAAGCTTCTCGTCTGACTCTTCGTTGATCTCGCAGACTTTTAACGCACTGATCCACGTATAGTTTGTTAACCGCGTCACCGTCAGTCTCAGGTTGCGCCACGCGACGAATTTTACGCGTCCTTGCGTCAAAGTCCGTGGCGGTGCGACACAGAGCGTTGTCGCGCACGAAATTTCTCACTAATCCGCTCCACCGATGGTACGAAATGGCATTCGTCGCGTCTTCGCTCTGCTCGAACAATCCAAATTTATTGATCGGCATTTCGACGCTGATTGAACGGATCGCTGTCGCGCCGTTTAATTTATAATAAGCCCGGCTTCGCGAAGTTCCTCGATGATCGACATGATCTCATTGTCGTGGGCATTGTTGCCAGCTTGACGCGAAGCGTCGAGCAATCGGAGACGATCCACCAGCTCGTTGGGGTCGTCCCAGTGCACGTAGTCGATTTTATTGTCGGTTAGCGTCATTGCGCGAGGCAAGCATAATCCCTTTCCGGATTTTTTCTTCTTGGATTCGGTCGATATCAGCGGTGCGATTACACATAGATACTTGTATCCCTTGTTGCCCATTACTCGCCCGTTAGGATCGTGCTGGTATTTATGAGCACTCGTCGCCACCAGTATGTCCTTGTACTTTTGCCTATCTTCCTCCGTGTAAATCTCTTTATTGGGTATTCTCTTGAAGATCAACTCGTAAATACCGGGTGTGCCGGCGTATGTTACATCGCCGATAATTATATTATCCGCTTTGTCCACGTCAAAACGTTGATTACCGAGCATCAAATCATTTTTGCAGAGATATGGGCCATACACGTTGTCTGTCTCTACATCGGCACCTAAAACGTCTGCGATGTACAAACGGCTCAGTGGACCCAAGCGACTTTGTAACGTTTCTACAAAAAATTCTCGACCCATCGACGTTTGCAAGTGCTTTCGAACGGTCGTCCCGATCGAGTCATCCGTAGTTTCAAAAATATCCATGCTTGAGAGGAATTCGGGAATTGTTTTTTTCCACGTCGGTTTGCGTCGCCGCGGACGGTGTAGAAGTTATCGGTAGTACTATCGATTGATTAGATGTATGCGGTGTCGACGATGGTAGATCCAACCATGAGTCTAATCGTTCCATCTTTCTCTTCAACGTCACATCCTCCCAATCCTCCTCCTCCTCCTCCATCCCGCGCTGTCGAATTGATTGCGTTTTGATTTTTGCGTCAGCGACGCTCTCCGCCGGCTCCTCTTTCTTCACCGCGATCGAGCTCGAGTTGTCTGCGATCTTTTTCAGCGGCCCGATGAGAGGCTTAAAGTGCGTGTTCAACTCAATGTCCTTCTCGATCTTACCGGTCTTCAAAGCGCGAAGTTTCTTGCGAATCGAATCACTCGTTTTCGCGATATCTTTCACGATCTTCTCGCGTTTGCGAATATTCTCGCTCCCGTCGATCACAGCCATCGTGGGAGAAAAAAACAAAAGCAGAGTGTCTTCTCTCTCTGTAACGCTAACGTTTCACCTCCGACGACGTATCGGCGACGACTGACCGCCTTTGCGGTATCGCGAACACGTTAAATCCTTTTCTGTATCGACCGTTCGAAAGCGCGCTGTCCTTGTCTATCACTACGAATCCGTACTTGCATCGCCAACAATCGTGGCACAAGGAGCAAAATTCATCGTGCGACATGTCGGTATTCACGTGATCGTTGTACACGTGTTTCAAATTAGTGCCATCCTGCCTGAACAGGATCAGCAGGTTCGCGTTGTCGCGTATCAGATGTTTAGGTATTCTCGCGTACGTCTGACAGAGATAAAAGCAGTCGACGCTCGAGTGCCTGCCCATCGAGAAATACTCTCTCACGGTGTCTTGCTTATCGCACGCCACGTCGTCGAAGACGAAGATCGAGTTTGGACACGCGTCGCTCGGTGGAATGACGTCACTGTTATTAGAGAAGGTGTAGTAGCCGATTTCGTCGATCGATGTCAGTAAATTCTCCAGATATCGGTATTTCGGTTGATGCAGCGATTTCGAGTACACGTACACGTTCTCGAAACGTACACCGTGCGGACTTTCCAGCAAACTTATCAGAACGTTGGTTTTACCGCAATTCGAGGGACCACAAATGATCGCGCGTATAGTAGTCGGCAGCATCGTACCGTGTCTGCGCCTCTCCGCGTTGCCCTCCATCGATTGTGATCTGCCGTCGCAATTCGTCACGCGAATCGCCAACGGTTGTCGCACGAATCTCATTTCTTTTTTTCTCTTCGCACTTTGTACGACTGAATCGAACTTTCTTGTTCGAACGTCTATTTATAGATGCGCGGCACCGCGAATCGCTCAGTCGCAAAGATGTTCGTCCTGCTGTCGAGACCTTCGAACATTCGCGATTTTAGCGCCGAATGTCAATGAAAGTAAAAACTGGTAGAGGTCTGTTTAATCGCGCGATAAGTGCACTTCCGATCGAATTGCACATTCCCGGCTATCAGTTTTGTGGTCCGGGTACTCGTCTGCGAGAACGATTGGCTAGAGGTGATCCGGGTGTAAATCCATTGGACGCGGCGTGTCGCGAGCACGACATAGCCTATTCGCGTGACAAAGGCCTCACCGAGAGACACGCGGCGGACAAGATACTCGCCGAGAGAGCGTTAGGACGCGTCATCGCGAGAGATTCGGCTCTCGGAGAGAGGGCTGCCGCTACAGCCGTCTGGGCGGCCATGAAGGCTAAGACGAAGCTCGGAATGGGTTTGAAAACACGGAAAACACGAACGAGGAAAAGGTCGACGAAGAAACGAATACTTCCGACAGCGAAACGAGGTGGCGTATTGCCGCTTCTACCGTTGTTGGGAGTTCTCGGTTCTCTGGCCGGCGGAGCGGCCGGAATTACAACGGCGGTGAACGCTAGCAAAGCCGCGCGACGTCAGCTGGAAGAGACGCAACGTCACAATCGCGCCATGGAAGGTCGCGGACTTTATCTCGCTCCGTACAAATATGGACAGGGACTGTATCTCGGCCCGCACAAACGCGGGCGAGGAGTGGCGTTAAAGATTAGAAATAAAAAAAAACGTCAAAAAGACGTTAACTATGCCGGCGGGTATTACGACTAACGTGCAATTGAGTCGACTGGCAAGGCGAATGCGCGTACCGTTCTTCAGAGGTGTTTTCATGCGTGATTCGTTACCGATCGTCGACGGCGTGCGTCGAAACGAGAGCGGTGTCGTGAATTTGGACGATGCAGCGGGCCCCGGTACTCATTGGGTAGCATACGCCAAGAGGGGAGATCGAGTCGTATATTTCGACAGTTTCGGCAATCTTCGACCGCCGAAAGAACTGGTGCGATATTTCGGACCGAGCGTGACGAAGATCGAGTACAATCGCAAGTCTTATCAGCGATACGATCAGAGCATCTGTGGACAATTGTGCTTGCAATTTCTCCGGACGATCGACGACGATCGGCACTGATTTAAAATCTGACGACGCGCCGTGTGAAGACTCAGTGTTCGTCGAACAGCTTCCGCTTCGACATGTCTATAACGTTCACGCTGACCGGGAAGAGCAGCATCCTCGCGGAGCACTATTTTCCCGCCGTGGATCTGAGCGACGGTGACTACGAGCTCGGTCTAACGTGTTTTGAGACTTATCACACGATTCCGAACGTGAATTCTTCGAATAATAAATTTTATTTCGACGAGGATGACACGGAAATTACGATTCCCGAGGGATCGTACGAGATACGGGCCATACACGAGTTTTTGAAACGTGAAATTTCACGGAAACGTCCGCGACGCGTGGTTCGTTCCAACGACGATCGTACGTCGGTCGCGAATATCGCGCGAGAGGAGACCGTTCGCGCGAACGGCTACGAAGAACGGCCGCGGAATATCCGATAGTGCTCCGCGCAAATTACAATACGATGAAGAGCGAGATCAAGTGCGCTTTCAGAGTGAACTTCAACAAACCGAACAACGTCGGATCGCTGCTGGGATTCTCATCGACGCGTATATTGCAGCCGGGACAGTGGCACGAATCGGACGCACCGATTAATATTATCAACGTAAACATTATCCGCGTGGAGTGTAACGTGACCGCGGGTGCGTACAGCAACGGCAAACGTGTTCATATGATACATGAGTTTTCACCGAGCGTACCACCGGGATATAAGATATCGGAAACGCCGGCGCAGATAATTTACCTGCCGATCATCGCGCGGAGCGTTACGAATCTAACGATACGCGTCGCTGATCAAGACGGACGATTGCTCGATTTTCGCGGAGAAGAGATCACCGTCAGATTGCACGTACGACGGCGAGAGCGATAACGCATCAGTGTACGCGTGAGCGTGAGTGTGCGCGCGACATATGAGATGCTAGTGTTGAACGACTCGGAGCACGCGACAGATAACAACAGTAATATCTTACGGCTGCGCCGATCGACGATATCGTCAAGTCGACATTCGGTGGCGTTAGAAAAAGAGAAACGAGAAAGAAGCTCAACGCGTCGAACGTTAAGTTTTTACAATCTCTGGGATTCGCGGTGCGAAACATCTGAACGATGACTGAAATTCTCAACATCGGAGGCGAGCCGGTCTTTGACGATCGCATCGTCAAGATCGAGACTCACACGTACAACCCGTACGCCAACACAACGTTTGACTATAGCGACGAGATACGAATACTTATACAACAGCAGGATCTGTATACGTTGCCGTGCGAAAGTTTTCTCTACGTCGAAGGCACATTGACGGTGACCAGAGCAGCCGGTCAAGTCGATAACGTGGTACTGGGGACGAATTGCGTCGCGTTCATGTTCGACGAGATTCGATACGAGCTCGACGGCGTGGAGATTGATCGCTGCAGAAACGTAGGAATAACCAGCACGCTCAAGAACTACGTTACCGTATCGTCCGACAGAAGCGTGATCCTGAGAAACGCTGGCTGGGATCCACAGAATAACGCGAACGGATATTTCAATTTTTGCGTACCGCTCAACTTGTTACTGGGATTTTGCGAGGATTACAAACGCGTGGTGATCAACGCTCGTCACGAATTGATCTTGATACGATCGCGCAACGACAACAATTCCCTGGTGGGAAGTCTCGCGTTGGAGCCCACCATCAATATACTCAAGATACAATGGCGAATGTCTCACGTGGTATAGAACGAGATCAACAAGCTGTCGATGCTGCGCGCCTTGGAAAACGGACGATATCTAAGTATGGGTTTCCGTTCGTGGGATCTGTACGAGTATCCCCTGTTGCAGAACACGACCAAGCACTCGTGGGCCATCAAGACCGCGACTCAGCTCGAGAAAACCGCGATACGTCGTCTTCGTCTGCAGACGGGTCGGAAGAACGTCATGTCCGCCGACATAAGCCGATTCGACGACTGCAACTTGACCAACGTAAAACTCTACCTGAACTCGGAAGTTTATCCGTACGACGACTTGAATTTGGACTTTGACAAACACCGATGGGCGATTCTGTACAATATGTACGCGCGTTTCTGCAAGGGCTACTACGGATACGAATATCTCGAGCCGAGTCTTACCGTTTCGACTTTTCTGCGTAACGGCCCGTTTGTGATCATCGATTGCTCTCGCCAAAACGAATCCGTAAAAACCGCCACCGTGGATGTCAGAATAGAATTCGACTGCATGGAGAACGTACCGCCGAATACCTCCGCGTACTGTCTCATCATACACAACCGCGTGATTGAGTACAACCCGTTGACGAACGTAGTGCGCAAAATAGTCTGAGTGTTCGCGGGCAACGTCGACTCTCCGATATACAATTATTTAGAGGGGGGAGTATAAAATCAGAGTGTCGCGAGACGGTTTGCAGAGTTGCGCGTCATTCCTCTCGATTGACGTATCGACGAGAGAGAGAGAAAGAGATAAAGAAATCTCGTCATGTCAGTACCAACGTTCGTGGACCTGCAAGGATTCCTCGTCGGGATGAAATTTGTCGTGAAGAGGGTGGCGGTGCTGAGAAAAGGCTGCGTTCTGTCGCATCACATTTTTAAGTACCCCATGCCCGTGGAATCTCCTCACAAAATCCGACAAATCGTGCGCTACCTGGTGATCGCGAATCACCATGGCTTACGATGGGAAGACGGAAACGTACCGTACAACACGGTGAAACGCCTTATTACATCGGCCGTGCTTGGTGTAGAAGAAGAGGATGACGAAGAGGATGACGACGAGATGCCGACTCTCGTGTACATCAAGGGATGTCAGAAACGAGAATGGCTTGGTGGATCTGCTGGAGAATTATGCGAGAAAAAACCTAATCGTCGAGAATCTGGATGCGCATTACGAAGATATCGAATCTTTGACTAAACTAGACGACACCAATACTATGCGATGCGGAAAACACGTCAAGAATTGCGCGTTACAAAATGGTAATAAAATTATTTAACTGGTGGTCGCGCGCATACGCCAACGTCCCCCACGACCATGAGATCATGTCGATCATCGAGGAACTTCGCGAAGCCGGGCTTATTATATGTTAACGTGTAACGATGATCGCCGGAATTGAAAAATAAATTATATGTATCTTTTTTATAACGTTTTTATTTCTTACTCACCCTCCCCTCTCCCATCATCGTCATCATCGTTAGAGTAGGCTTTACTTTCCTAGAAAAAATGTTGTTTACGCCGAACATATTCCGACAGGTTCGACGCGTTATCGGGTCGATCATCGCCCGATGACGTCATTTCTTCCTTTGTTTTTTACGTACTGCGTAGATAGATTGTTTAGCGAATTTGTTTAGTCAGTCTACGCGATAACCACCCCCCTTTTTTCCTAGAAAAAATTTTGTTTACGGAACATGTCCCGACAGGTTCGATTATAAACATTAATTCACCCTCCCGCTTTCCCCCACCACATCATTACTTTTGGGAATGCCGCGGTGTTGTCGCGTATACTCGATTAATTTTACATGACCAGTCCTTGTCGACGATCGCTTGTACTGACGGTCACAACTTCTCAGAAGCCGAGAGAAAAAATGTTCTCCTTTGGAAGGAAGCGCAAGCAGCAGCAGCAACAGCAACAATGGTGGAAAACGTGTGAATGCCGTGAATTATACGTGCCGATTCACGACGTTGAAACTCAGTCGTGCGAGAACAGATGTTAACAGGTAAGTTTCGTTTATGCAGAAACAAACATATAGAGCTTCCCCCTAAGTTTTTTATATCTTTGCAATTATACGACATACGAAAGGAAAAAAAAACTAATTTCTTTTCTTTTATTACAGCATTTCGTTGGAGCGTCGCGCAATTCGCATACTCGGCAGACGATACGCGTTGACAGCTGCAGAATATAAATACCTCGAAATTGGCATAAACGGTGGGCCCCCCCCCACCGAGTTACGTGGAGATCGCCCATTGGAGATCATCGAGGAAAGGAACTGCTGTTATCTCTCGAAACGTGGAAGGCACTTACGAGCAACGACCGCAACATTCATAATTTCCTTCGCAACGACTACATCAAAGATATCCACAGTTTTATTAACGTTGGACCGCTAACGGTGAGAGTTTGTACGTTGGTTAATAACGTCAACTCATACGTCTCGAATCTGTAAACGTACGCTTGATGATGACTGAATCGACGTTGCGTCGTATGTTCAATCTCGATCGGTGCATCGATGCGAGATTCGATCGACTGATCAGAATACTTGCGGCAGTCGACGCAAAGTTTGCGCAGTTCTCCGATATCGCGTCCACTGTGACGGATCCCAAGGAAGCGTCGAATGTAATATACGCTAGCGATGCGGTCAATACAAATCAGCTCATCGATTGTGAGCTCGCAGCTTTAGTTTTTAGCACGTAAGATATATTATGTAATAAAAAGAACAGTTAAATAAACAGACTTACTTTCTTACAAACTTAAAACGAACGATGTAATTTCTTTGCGTCCATCCCTACCTAAATTTTATCATCGCTTCGATCATCGTCCCGGGTGACGTCATTTTTTTTTCCTTGTCTCGCGTACTGCGTCGTAAAAAATAGTACAAAATTGTTTAGTCTACGCGAGATAACACCCCCTTTTCCCAGAAAAAATTTGTTACGACGAACATGTTCCGACAGGTTCGACGCGTCATCGACAAATGTCTTGCTCTTGCTTAGTGCGCTAACGAGTTAGTCTTACTATTATGCGCCGCCTAGCGGCGTCGTTGCGAACGTACCCCGCGACGCGGACCCCCCCCCGCGGCGCGGACCCGCGGACCCGCGACTGCGGCGCGAACGCGGACCCCCCGCGCGGACCCGCGGACCCGCGGCGCGACCGCGGACCCTCCGCGCGGACTCGCGGACCCGCGGCGCGACCGCGGACCCCCCGCGCGGACTCGCGGACCCGCGGCGCGAACGCGGGTGAGTCATCTCGGTGAGTCATCCCCCCGGTGAGTCATCCCGGTGAGTCATCCCCCGGTGAGTCATCCCGATGAGTCATCCCCCGGTGAGTCATACGTGGTATGCCAAGGTCACCCCTCCCCCTCCCCCCTACCCGCGTAATCCAATCCCCTGTGTAACCCGATATCCTTGAAATCCGATACCCCGCCCCCTTCCCCTCCTCCTCACCCCCCGCGTAATCCAATACCCCTGTGTAACCCGATACCCCGCCCCCTCCCCCCCTCACCCCCCCGCGTAATCCGATACCCCTGTGTAACCCGATACCCCGCCTCCTCCCCCCTCCCCGCACCCCCCCCCGCGTGATCCGATACCCCCCCTCCCTCACCCCCCTCGGAGCCCCGAGTTGGAATAGGGTTGGGAAGTAACTCGTTACTTGTAACGAAGTTACAGTTACAGTTATTTTTTTTCGGTAACTATAACTTAACTAAGTTCCTTTTTCTCCATATATAACTTTAACTTAACTTAGTTACATTTTTTTAGTAACTAGTAACTAATTTAACAGTTACTTTAATAGTTACTTTATAGTTTTATACACATATTTAATAAAACTTAGTTCTGGCAGACTAGCGATACTCGATATCGTGTGCTTTTCATTTAGCGACTCAAATCGACACAAGCGTCATTCTGTCTCTTTTCAACATCTAGTGAGCAACAAAGATAGAATGACACTTGTGTCGACCTGGAAAGCACCTATCCAATAGGCATATGGCTTCTGTCCTGTGATTGGCTACCGGCGCTACCGCGACGTAGCTTACCGGCGCGCGGCAATCGTTTCCGCGTCTCGTGTGCAGGAGCCATAACAGTCTGTTAGCATGTGACAAGACAACGGTTAGGTTAAGATTAAAGAATCGAGCAATCATCCGCGACATCCGCTATCAATCGTGATCAGAGCCAGCTTAGCCTGCTCAGCCAGTACCTAAAGTGAGTTGCTTTTTGCTTTGTAGCATTCGGAGGATAAAATTTACTGCGTTCGGCAATACAAATCTGAGGCGTCGAAGTGCTCTTTTACGTTTTACCTCGCAAATCGTTCGGCATTGTCTATAATGTCGAACGATTTGCGAGGTAAAAAAGCACTCCGACGCCTCAGATTTGTATTGCCAAACGCAGTAATTGTCGTGCAATCTATCTATCTAGTGAGTAGTGATTAGTGATACGTAACGTGGTAATAGGCTAGCATATTCTGATATTCGCAGTACACGATCACAACAATACTACGCGACAGATCGTAAAATTAGAAGACGTTCGAGGCGTGTGTGCGATTGCGAGCGACGACGTCGCAAGATCGCCTTCCGCGGCGCCGGTGGTTTGCGACAGTGGTACTCGACGGGCGGAAGCCCGGGAGCCTCGCCGGAGGGTCGACAGGCGTTACGAGAGTGCGGTTCCATAGTTCCTCCGCTGAGCGCGAGTGCCTGGGATTCGCGAGTTCGCGCGCGGGCCGACCGAGGTGGAGGAGGAGAAGAGGTCAACCCCGACACGTCCGGAGAGCCAGCGTGGTACCCCGTGATTTGTGACTTGCGATCAGTACACGATCACTACGATCACACGTGCTGCGCACATGGGACGAATACATTACGTACGTAGTATTGTTGAAAGTGTTGCAACGTATATTATATATTTCGTCATTTTGAACAGTGAATTATATTATAATTATTATATTATAAAAACAGTAAAAATACACAAAAAGCATAAACAATGGATGAGGCGGGATCTCAATCTTCCGAGAAGGAATGTAAAATTCCATGGCCAGCCTATGCAGAAATATTCGAGTTACAACCAAAACTTGGAAACGAGAAAAACTTTGCATTTTTATGCAAAGTTTGCGTTAACAGGAAAATTATTCATGCAAGTAGAACTTCAACTGCAAATTTAAGAAAGCATATGAGTGTAAGTCTTTATTCATACAATATTAATATATTTTTATTGAAAAGTTCTTATTTTGGCGTGAAGATTATTTCTGGTATTTATGGGTTATCATATGATCATATCCCTATCAAATTAACTCACTTTTTTATATAGTTGTTATTCTAGTAGTCTTAAAGGATAAATATGAATTCTGTGTATTGAAATTTGTAATAATGAATAATATTAATAAGCGAGTAATAATCTGTTTACTGTAAAATGTTGGTTAAGGC
The DNA here is from genome assembly GCA_030770225.1 of Temnothorax unifasciatus. Taxonomy (NCBI): domain Eukaryota; kingdom Metazoa; phylum Arthropoda; class Insecta; order Hymenoptera; family Formicidae; genus Temnothorax; species Temnothorax unifasciatus. The sequence continues at coordinate 703 of JASTWK010000642.1, read as the reverse complement.
CTTTACACTCAAATCTTTCGTTTATTTAAATTAATGAATCTAATCTAATCTGTACAAATTATATACAACATAAGAAATATGATAACTCATAAAGTTTTTATTTTATATAAAATTGAAAGACTAGCTTTTTTCATATAAAAACCAATTTATAAACTATAATATTAAAATATGTATAATAAAACTAACCATAATAATACATAGATTAATTAAAAATACATGACATATAACAAAAATTAAATAATGATATTAGGAAACTTTATTTTTAATTTTTTACATTAAACTTTTAGATTTTCAAACGTACATTATTATATGAGACATTCGACCTTGAATCAAATATGCATAAAACAGTAGGTATCATAAAGTAAAGTATGACATGGCTTAAATACATTAACAGTTTTTTTCAATTTAGACAATTTAGAAATTGTTGCAATTACGATTTTTTTATGTAGACAATTTCTAATTTCTAATTGTCTAAATTGAGAAAAAACGTGCATGAAAATTTTCTTCCTTTAACATAAACGAATGTTAATACAGTACTAGTTTTGCAAATTTTAATCTTTTTTGTGAGATTTTTTGTAAGTTTTTTTTATTTTCCAAAAAAGTTTCTTCTAATTTATTATTTCGTTATTCAGTATGAAATTATTTACATTTATGTACATATTTAAAATATCAAGACTATCTGTATTATATTGATATGCATTAT